>JASDQU010108235.1:83324-93653 GCA_032191745.1 Picea mariana | reverse complement strand
AAACCAACAATGGCCAAATTTACATCTAGACACAATTGTAGGCTGGGATGTGTGTATGAGGCTATTGTTCGATTCATTACTACTCGACGTAGAACTACTAGTGATGATTCTTTATCTGTGGTTATGTTTAACGATAAAGCAAATCTTGCTCTAGAAATGCAAGAGATGAAGGAAGATATAGTGGACAATCTTCTTCAATATATCACAGCAGGTGGAACCAATTATTCTTCTGGTCTAAAACTAGCAGGGAGAGATCCTCTCCAGTTTGTGAATAGAGCAGGACGATTAGAACCAAGGGACGTTTATAATTCTATTCGAGAGTCACATCTCATGGGGATGATAGGATACTGCAAAAAAGGACGTCCTGGAGCTTATTGGATATGAAAAAGCATCTGTGGACAAATATGTGCAGTCACGTATACAGATAAATGAGTACCGAGACCAAGTGCTATTGCCAAATGCATCGAAGAAACATGGGAGCTACATTAGACCATGCTTGAAAGTTTTGGACATGACAGGGCTGAAACTTTCAGTTTTAAACTGCATTAAAATATCGACTATCATATCTACAGTTGATGACCTCAATTATGCAGAGAAGACAGAGACATATTATATTGTTAATCCTCCATACGTTTTTCTGCGTGTTGGAAGGTTACGAAGCCCTTGTTGCAAGAAAGGACTCAGCGAAAAATACAGGTGTTGCAAGGTTGTGGTAGAGAAGAGTTACTGAAGGTAATGGACTATGATTTTATTCCTCATTTCAGCAGACACGAGGGCTCGAGGTTGTCCAAACCTAATAACGACAAGACAATAGATTGTTTTTCTCCAGATCATCCATTGCATGTAAAACTTTATAAGTATATTAAGAAGCAAGGAGTAATTGTAAAGCGTGTCGCACCGACAAAAATGGGATCTTTTCATGTGGACGTTACCATTCACTTGATGATGGGGGCATTACCATTCGCCAGGAGCTCGTCAGTAGTGGTGCAGAACGTGGAGGCACCGGCAAGCAAAGTCTGAACGAGGAGGGCGAGAAGTTGCCGCCGAGTTTGTTTGTATTGAGGAAACGACAGACAGATTCAATAAAGTACCGATAGAATTTGGTATGATCCCTCCGATCCTATTGTCAGACATATTCAACGACTGCAGAGAACGCAATTCTGGTGCATTTTGCAATCAACATATTCTATGAAACATCATCCCTCACATGGTTTCCACACAGGCGTTTTGTTAAAGAATTTTACGTGCAAAGTAATATCCAAGCTATGCGGGTGGAAATGGCAATGTCACGCCCATTAACCAGAAGAAAGAAGAAGTTTCTTCTGTTTCGTATTGCTATCCTCCAATTCCTACCTATAAAGTCTGGAACTAGGGTTTTTAGTACTCAAGAAAGAAAGAGAAGGACAATGTCATACTACAAAAGGGCGATATAAATGCACGACAGGTCAGAGTATTTGAACTTCAAGAAGAGAAACCTAGAGTTTCATCAAACCGAGAAAGAGGATCCCTGTACAAGGCTTCTGTCAATAGTGTGGAACTACTTACAGAGGAAAAACATCACGAAGATGCAAGAAAGGTTGTCCAGGATAGGAGGCAGGTAATTTCAGCTTGGGTATTCTCATCTTTGTAGCTGTTCGATACCTTCACAACCCGTTATGGATAAGTATTTCTCGGTATTAGATTGCAAGGAGCAAGCGCTAGATTCAATCCAAAAGTATCCAGTTTCAGCAAGTTGATCGAGAAGGAACCTGGGACGACTATATTCTCTTGTATGCTTTCTTGTTTATTCCAATTCATGCCTTCATTCCAGGTGCTTCCAATCTCCCTTTGTGGAATTTGAAAGAACCAATTATATCCATGGTGCATCCATTTGCAGAACATTTGATGTATGCTGCCATGTTCTCCATAGCTCTCCTCACTGCAGTTATCACCAACACTGCTTCCATTGGCCTTGTGCTTGGCTACATGACATGATTCGATTTCATGAATAATATGGGGCAAATCGCTATTTGGTTCTAGAACAGAAGAGTCGAAGGGACAACCATGCGACTGGAGAAAGACTTCGGTGTTATCAAGAAGAGCTACGAATTCCTCGAAGCTCATTATCGTATTCTCTTGGAAGAGAACAGAAAACTTCGATTTGAAGTCAGACTATTAATTCAAATTTAGTGTTTGTTTTCTTCTCCTGATGTGAAATTTGTTATCAGAAATGCCACGTACTAATGTCATATCCCATTTTCCTTCGTTGGCACCATCATTGATTTGATCCAGATATCGAGCAGAGGAAAATGAAGCGACAGTCCACCTGGAGTGATCAATCCTAGGCATTGGTGGGAAGCCTTCTCAGATTTTTGGAGGTTTCAAAACAAAATTAAACGCAAAAAATTATCCCACCTGAAAGTACTCCACTTAGTAACGGTTCAGAGCAGCTGGCGGTTGCGAATTCCATGAAGGAAAACCTCTTTAGATTCCCTGAACACCAATAGTTTTATTTTTTCTTTTTAAAAGACTGATGTATGTAACGAAAGAAGGGGGAACAACCCGGGAGCCTTTTGGAGGCTGGGTTTGTAATGCATTCTTTTTCAGCAAATATAGAACAGAGTGCCAAGAGATTATATACTTTTTCACTGTCTAATTCTGTCTTCTTGCTGTATTATTGTTTTTGAAGTTTTCATTACTTCTCTTTCTTCCTTCCATTCATTATTTCAGCTTGTAATGGTTACAATTCAGTAATACCTCTGCTATAGCTAATTTAAAGCATTCCTTAAAGTGTAGTTTTTCCTTTGTTTTGTCATGAGTAGAACAAGACCTGCATCTTAATTGTTTTTCCTTATTTACAAGTTTTATTTGTTCACATCCTTTCCTCTGTCTTTCTATGAGTGAGACAAGACCTGTGCTCAGATATTTGAAGTTTGGTGTTATTTCTTCTATTGAAAGGAAGACCCGATACTTGGATTTTTCTTTCAGTTTTGTTTATCCCCTATCTTCTATCCATCCTCATGATTTTAAAAAGAATTGGACAAACGAGGTCATGCCTTTTCATTTCTGATCTATAAATGAGTGGAATGACTATTTTAAATCTAGTTCTAGAAGCCTCCTATGACTGATCAATCAACAAGATTTATTTCTTTTAAAAATGTGCTAAGGCTTGGCTCTTTTACAGCCTAGAGTCAACTCTTACGACAACATTTTCTGGCGTCGTTGCTGGGGACAGGGGATGAAGTTATCTTCCCTTGGATACAACAAAGTTCACATCTATCTCTTGATGGTGAACAAGGGATAGGCATTCAATTGGCTATGATCATTCACCTGGCGACTCCTTGGTTTGTAGACTCTACATGATTTTGTTGGTGACTCCACTGCTCTAAAATGTTGAATTCATGCGCTGCTCGAATTGCTGCAAGGTTTGCCCCTCTGGACATTAAAATTTGGGAACATATCCTTCCTAAATTTGGAGAATATGAGGACAACAATCTTGGTCAAAATTTGTTTGAATTCCACAAGCTCACGGAGGAATTAAATGTACATCATGAAGATGTCCTCATGAAATTGTTTATGTTTTCATTGGAAAAAGATGCTAGACTTTGGTATAAATCTTTACCCCATTCCAGTATCCCTTCATTGATATGCTTTCACACACTTTTTCATCAACATTGTAAGAGGATATATTCTGCTGAAATCCTTTTTGAATATTGTTGTAATATAGGATTTATAAGACAAAAAGATCATACAAGTCCTCTTGAGGAGGAGAAAGAAACAATAGAAATTTCTTGAGTTGATGAAAATGGTCAGTATGAAGAAGATATTCGGCATCATGGTCAACCTGCAAAAGAGATAGAAAGAAATGATTGTTGTTTTATTCAGCAAATACAGAGACCACCTTCTCCTTTAACTAAAGAAGAGAAGGGTATGCCCCTGCACAACTACGTTGCAGCACCTACTCACATAGATTTACAGCCTTCACACAGTCCTGGACATGAGTGTCAAACTTCTTCCATTCCTGAAATTGTAAATCTATTTTTAAACGACGACGGTCATGTATTTCATGGAACTTTACAGGAAGTTAGTAAACCTATTTATGATGATTTCCTGCCAGAAGATCATATTTTAGACTCTGCTTTGTTTCATGAAAAAGATATGGTTGCCATGTTTAATGATCCTGAGCATCATGAATCAGAACATAGAGTAGTCTTGGATGTTCTAAAACCTCGGGATGATATGTTTTTCCAAGACCCTTTTGCTGATCTTTTAGATTCATTTAATGGAGAAGCATGCTATGTCATGAATATTTGGTCACAAGAATTGATGAAAGGTTCGAAAATCCATGATCACCAACAGGTCAGATGGGAGTTGTCAGTTTCCTTTTGCAGCCTCCTCAAAGAAAGTGAGAAAATTTCAAATAAGTAGACAATTATTGGATTGGCTTCACTGGCATTTTCGTATCATTTGATTCAGTGGAAATTTTTCAGTAGTTAGAGTAGGTGATGTATATAAATAAGCTTGACTTAAAGCATTATATTTTATCGGTGGTTTTAAATATGTTTTTCAGTTCAGTTTTGAATCCAGTATGGTTTTGTTTTAAAGCATTACGACTCCATAGCCCAATGGATGAATAAGCGGGGTTTTGTTCTGAAAAGATGCAAGTAAAGTGACAGGGTTCGGAGTTTGATAAGGATGATTTCAGGTCACCTAGTGGATGAAGGCACCTCGTCTACTGTTCTTGGCACTTTACGAGAAAGTACCATCCCTAGAGGGAGCCGATGTTGTAACAGATATCAAAATTGACTGTACTGACCAAGATTTGAAAGGCTGTCAAGGAGGCCATGACTACTTAGGTACAGAAGGTGTGCTTCGTGTAAGCCTGGAATGCTTTATATTCTACTTCACCATGTTTCTTACAATAGTTGGATCTACGAAGTTGCATGAATCTCAAGACTCGTGGCATTTAGGATGTGTCCCTTGAAGAGCCTTATGTGGATTACTCTGATGGTGATCCCTTTTTTAGTTCCATTGGATTTTATTCAATTCTATGGTGAAGTTGCTTGATTTGGTGCTGGGATAGTTCTCATCATACAACTTGTTAGTGTAATCAATTTCATCACTTGGTGGAATGACTATTGGGTATTAAAAAAAAAAAAAAATGTTGAACGATGTTTCATACAGTCGAACCCTAGTAATTACAATGTCAACAATGGCCTATGTTGCTTACCTGACTGGAATCATACTGATGTACATTTGGAGTGAACCAGCAATAGATATATGTAATACAAGCCCACATGCAATAGGGAGCGGAGACTGGATGATAGTTGTCAGTTTTCTAATTACAATGCTTACGATAGTCATGGCAACATTTTCTACTGGCATTGATTCAAAATCATTCAATTTTCGGAAAGATGAAGTTGAGCCAGAGAATGGTGCTCCATATGGCTATGGATTTTTCCATTTTGTTTTCTCTATGGGAGCCATGTACTTTGGTATGATATTGATCGGATGGAACTTGCACCAAAATTATGCGAAAGTGGAGCATAGATGATGGTTGGGCTAGTACATGGGTGAAAATTGTGAAAAAATAGAAAGCTGGATTTTGGTTCCATAATTCAAGCCTCATGATGAATTCGATTCGCATGTGCATTCCCAGAAAACACTACATAACTTGACCGCATCATGTGATGTTTGTTGTTGACAAGTCTGGTTTAATGTCCAGTCCTGATATAAAACCAACAATGGCCAAATTTACATCGAGACACAATTGTAGGCTGGGATGTGTGTATGAGGTTATTGTTCGATTCATTACTACTCAGCGTAGAACTACTAGTGATGATTCTTTATCTGTGGTTTTGTTTAACGATAAAGAAAATCTTGCTCTAGAAATGCAAGAGATGAAGGAAGATATAGTGGACACGCTTCTTCAATATGTCGCAGTAGGTGGAACCAATTATTCTTCTGGTCTGAAACTAGCAGGTAGAGATCCTCTTCAGTTTGTGAATAACGCAGGATGATTAGAACCAAGGGACGTTTATAATGTTGTTCGAGAGTCACAGCTCATGGGGATGACAAGATACTACAAAAAAGGACGTCTTGGAGCTTAGTGGATATGACAAATCATCTGCGGACAAATATGTGAAGTCACGTCTACAGATAAATGAGTACCGAGACCAAGTTCTATTGCCAAATGCATCAAAGAAACATGGGAGCTACATTAGACCATGCTTGAAATTTTTGGACATGACAGGGCTAAAACTTTTGGTTTTAAACTACATTAAAATATCGACTATCATATCTACAGTTGATGACCTCAATTATACAGAGAAGATGGAGACATATTATATTGTTAATCCTCCATACATTTTTCCACCTGTTGGAAGGTTACAAAGCCCTTGTTGCAAGAAAGGACTTGGCGAAAAATATAGGTGTTGCAAGGTTGTGGTAGACAAGAGTTACTGAAGGTAATGGAATATGATGTTCTTCCTCATTTCAGTAGACACAAGGGCTCGAGGTCATCCAAACCTAATGACGGCAAGACAATAGATTGTTTTTCTCCAGATCATCCATTGCATGTAAAACTTTATAACTATATTAAGCAGCAAGCAGTAATTGTAAATCCTGCTGCACCGACAAAAATGGGATCTTTTCATGTGGACGTTACCATTCGCTTGATGATGGGGGTGTTACCATTCGCCAGAAGCTTGTCAGTAGTGGTGCAGAACGTGGAGGCGACGACAAGCAGAGTCTGAATGAGGAGGGCGGGATGCTGCCACCGAGTTTGTTTGTATTGAGGAAACGACAGACAGATTCGATAATGTACCAATAGAATCTCGTATGATCCCTGCAAGTCTATTGTCAGACAAATCCAACGACTGCAGAGAACGCAATTCTGGCACATTTTGAAATCAACATATTCTATGAAACATCATCCCTCGCATGGTTTCCACACAGGCGTTTTGTTAAAGAATTTTACGTGCAAAGTAATATCCAAGATATGCAGGTGGAAATGACAATGCCACGCCCATTAACCAGCCTAAAGAAGAAGATGTTGTTGTTTTGTATTTCTATCCTCCAATTCCTGCCTATAAAGACTGGCACTAGGGTTTTTAGTACTCAAGGAAGAAACCACTCCCACAGAGGTCAAGAAAGAGAAGCCGACAGTTGTTTTCTGGAGATGAAAATTTTCGGCTGGATGCCTTGGCTACTTTGGAAGATTTACCTCTAAATGGGCTATTTCCATCTCCTATTGTTGAATCTGAGTCTTCAGTGCAGGTGAAGTAAGAGAAGGACAATGTCATACTAGAAAAGGGTGATAGAAATGCACGACAGGTCAGAGTAGTTGAACTTCATGAAGAGAAACCTAGAGTTTCATCAAACCGAGAAAGAGGATCCCTGTACAAGGCTTCTGTCAATAGTGTGGAACTGCTTACAAAGGAAAAACATCACGAAGATGAAAGAAAGGTTGTCCAGGACAGGAGGGAGGTAATTTCAACTTGGGTATTCTCATCTTTGTAGCTATTCGATACCTTCATAACCCATTATGGATAAGTATTTCTCGATATCAGAATGCAAGGACCAAGTGCCAGATTCAATCCAAAAGTATCCAGTTTGAGAAATTTGATCGAGAAGGAACCTGGGACGACTATATTCTCTTGTATTCTTTCTTGTTTATTCCAATTCATGCCTTTTTTCCAGGAACTTTCAATCTCCCTTTGTGGAATTCAAAAGAACCAATTATATCTGTGGTGCATCCATTTGCATAACATTTGATGTATGCTGCCATGTTCTCCATAGCTCTCCTCGCTGCAGTAATCACCAACACTGCTTCCATTGGCCTTGTGCTTGGCTATATGACATGATTCGATTTCATGAATAATATGGGGCAAATCGCTATTTGGTTCTAGAACAGAAGTGCCGAAGGGACAACCACGCGACTGGAGAAATACTTCTGTGTTATCAAGCAGAGCTACGAATTCCTCGAAGCTCATTATCGCATTCTCTTGGAAGAGAACAAAAAACTCTGATCTGAAGTCAGACTATTAATTCAAATTTAGTATTTGTTTTCTTCTCCTGATGTGAAATTTGTTATCAGAAATGCCACGTACTAATTTCATATCCGATTTGCCTCCGTTGGCACCATCATTGAGTAGATCCAGATATCGAGCAGAGAAAAATGAAGCGACAATCCACCTAGAGTGATCGGTCATAGGCATTGGTGGGAAGCCTTCTCAGATTTTTGGAGGTTTCAAAACAAAATTAAATGCAAAAATTTATCCCAGCTAAAAGTACTCCACTTAGTAACGGTTCAGAGTAGCTGGCGGTCGCGAATTCCATGAAGATGAACCGCTTCAGATTCCTGGAACACCAAGAGTTTTATTTTTTCTTTTTAAAAGACTGATGTATGTAACGAAAGAAGGGGGAACAACCCACGAGCCTTTTGGAGGCTGGGTTTGTAATGAATTCTTTTTTAGAAAATATAGAACAGAGTGCCAAGAGATTCTATACTTTGTCACTGTCTAATTCTGTCTTCTTCCTGTATTATTGTTTCTGAAGTTTTCATTACTGCTCTTTCTTCCTTCCATTCATTATTTCAGCTTGTAATGGTTACAATTCAGTAGTACCTCTGTTGTAGCTAATTTAAAACATTCCTTAAAGTGAATTTTTTCCTCTGTTTTGTCGTGAGTAGAACAAGACCTGCATCTTAATTGTTTTGCCTTATTTACAAGTTTTATTTGTTCACAACCTTTCCTCTGTCTTTCTATGAGTGAGACAAGACCTGTGCTCAAATATTTTAAGTTTGGTGTTATTTATTCTATTGAAAGGAAGACCAGATACTTGGATTTTTCTTTCAGTTTTGTTTATCCCTTATCTTCTATCCATCCTCATAATTTTAAAATGAATTGGACAAATGAGGTCATGCCTTTTCATTTCTGATCTATAAATGAGTGGAATGACTATTTTAAATCTAGTTCTAGAAGATTCCTATGACTGATCAATGAACAAGATTTATTTCTTTTAAAAATGTGCTAAGGCTTGGCTCTTTTACAGCCTAGAGTCAACTCTTGCGACAACAGGGAGAATTACTCAGGGTACTACCGGAGGTATATAAGGGTGTCGTCCTCCCGAGAACTAGGCGTGAAGTCTAAGTTAGATCAATATGCATGTAAATAACAATTCATGAGGACATAAGCCATACATAGTCCTTCTATACAAATATACAACTATTAGTACTAATCAAAATGCCATACAGACCTTCTTATAATGAAATCATTCACAGTTTCACAGCTTATGGGCATAATCATCAGAATGAATATATACATATATTTCAAGATACCAAAGGAAAAACACTTATCATAAATAACACCAGGGGTTAAGCAACTGCTGAGAGGGGTGCTCGTTTCCACCCAACCGTAGGCTTAGCGACTCCCAGTGGATTTACCACTAGCCACCCCCAAGCTGAGACCACGATGCTGTGAGACAGCGTCTCGGTCTGCCAATGAACAGGAGCGAAGGTTGCAATCCTTCCTCTCTTCTATCACTCACTCTGCATATTGCTAGAGTTCTCCCCTCGCGTCTGCCCCCAATCGCTTCTACCCCACGCCTTATCCTCTTGAGAGGTTGCGTGTGGCATGATTACCCTCGTGCTGATCAGGCCTAATGGCTCTATGGATGGGAGGTTCACCTCCCATCCCTCATTAAACCATCTACCTACCAGCCTGTGAGACATTTAATTCAGGGCCAGCGAGCTACTTTTGGTTCTCTGGGCCAGTGGAGTTCAAATAAGATATTAATTACTGGTGGAAGTTAATGCCACCTTTCCAGGTGCCTTCCATTGCCATCGTGGTCTCTTTTTCTGCACATCCCCTCTCAGCAGTCCTCCAATAAATTTATAATGTTATTCACATTTATTGACCTTTTCCACAAGGTCCATTTACATCACATATTCACATTTATGAGTTTGCCACAGTTTTGGCCAGTCCAGTTATTTTTACAAACTGGGGGAAACAAGGTGTTATAATTCCCTCCCCCTTAAAAGGAACATCATCCTCGATGTTCTTATCTACTAACATGAATTGCATGTACAACAGTAAACAAAATCGGATATGCTTGTCTCATGGCATCCTCCATTTCCCATGTAGCCTCATCTGGGCCAAAATGTTTCCACTGCACCTTGACTTGTGCAATGGTTCGGTTCTGGAGCGGGGTTTCCTTTCTTTCCAATATGCATTAGGGTTCTGGTAGAAATTCTCCCTTCGGTTCCACCTGGATCACAGACCAGTCAATTATATGATTAGCATCATGTACATATTTTTTCAATAATGAAACATGGAAAACATTATGTGC
>JASDQU010108235.1:0-18302 GCA_032191745.1 Picea mariana | reverse complement strand
AGAAAAGGGGAAAGCATTCCAGCCGTCAGATCTTGCGCAGAGGACCGACAGTCGTCGGATCTTTGACAAAGTTTATGAGGTTTAACTCCTCTGCAGAGCACAGAAGAAAGAAGCCACGAAATCTCGAAATAATCAGGCCCTTCCGTCAAAGCATATGTAGCGAGATCTCGGCGTTTCGCTGACTCGCAGGGTGACAAGCTTAAAGGTCTGCCGTGAGATTTTGCGAATCGCAAAATCACGATTTAATCTAGACCGTTGGATCACGAAAGATTGTGAGCTGTCGATCTTTTCCCATCACAAAATCGGGGATCGGGACTTGGATGAGCGAAGGAGACTGCTCTCCAAAACTCCGATATGCAAAATCCGGACATCACAATTTCCACAAGTCGTGAAATCTCGAGCAGATTCTAAGCCATCCATCTCAGAGGACATGTGGCAACAGATCCAAGCCATCACTCCATTGACATTTCAGAGTTCGGTATGTCAGAGGTCTTGTTGACGAAGGTTGCGACACTTCACGGTAAAAGTTCTGAAATCCCGAAGAGATCATAGCCGTCCATTTGATTGGGACACGTGGCGAAGATCGAGGAAACCGTCGGCATTTCAGCAACTAGGGTTTCAAATTGATAGAGTTTTTGTGTCATCGAGGGTCGCAAATCGTGAAATCCTGAAACGCAGGAGGATCGTCCATCTGGAGAAGACGCGTGATGTCAATCCAAGATCTTGGGAAATTTTCTGAAAAGCGATTTTGAGAAATCAACATTTCGGAGTTTGCGTTTTTGGATCACAGCATGATGAGGAATCATGAGTTGCGAAATACCAATTCGTGAAATCCCGATAGGATCTGGACTGTCAGATCATCAACGGATCTGGACCGTTGATTGTCCAACAGGAAAATTTCGACATTTGAAGTCTCGAAAGCACAAAACAAGGAAATCAGAACTCGACATTTCTGGAATCAGAAGGATGAAGGGTTGAGGACTCTCAACATCGGGAAACACGAAATCCTGAATTCCGAAAAGCATATGGAAATATGTGTCGAGATATTTTTCGGTGTTTCAACACACTGTTGATCTGGACCGTTGATCGGGTTTCGGCATACTGGGGATCCTGCAGCTAGAGGACCAGGACACTTCACATCCCGAAGTCCCGAAACGCGATCCCGAAAAGGATTTCGAAGAGGAAAGGTGCCAACATATTTCGCATTTTGGAAAATTGTAGGACAGAGAATCGGGTGAAGGCATCGCTCTTCTCCAAATCGTTGATAGCACTCTAACCCTTTTGGCGCGTGGTCATATTTCACAGTGACTAAGGGAAAACTCAAATTCATTAAACTCTCCTCGACACTTTGGCAATCAGAAGTTGGAGCATTCAGAGGACTCGTCTAATGAAGTCCTACGGTCAAATCTCGCGAAGCCAAAATCATGATGTCAACACATGCGAAATCTTGAAACACACAGTTCTGCAATCCTTGCAAGAAAGTAGTAGACCTGGGTTTAAGCGAAAGAACAAGGTAAATACGAAATTTCCTTTCTGTTTTTTCTGCAATTTTTTTTTAAATATGGCATTGTCTAGCAATTTATTACCAACTCAGGGTTCGATTCTACTTGGCAAGAACTACGAGTTCTGGTCTCTTCGGATGAGATCGTTCTTGCAAGAACAAGAGTGTTGGTATCCAGTGGATCTTGGATATGTGGAACCAGACCCAACAAACCTATCTGCCATGTCTAATCAGTAGAAAATTGCTCAGACCACTCAGAGAAACAAAGAAAATAAAGCAAAATTTTGGATTCAGAATTCTGTGGGTGACTCCATATTCTCCAAAATCATAGGTGCTAGCACTTCAAAAAAAGCCTGGGATATCCTTAAATCTTCCTACCAAGGAAATGACAGGGTCAAAATAGTTAAACTGCAGACCTTGAGGACGCAATTCGAGACTCTAAGGATGACAGAGTCTGAAACTGTGGATCAGTTCATGACCAAAGTCATGGGAATCGTAAACCAGATCAAATTGATTGGTGAAATCGTCACTGACCAACGCATTGTTGAGAAAGTCCTCAGAAGTTTACCGAAGAAATTCGAAATGGTTGTTACAACAATCCTTGAATCCAAGGATCTATCATGTTTTTCAATAGATGAACTAATCGGTTCTCTGATGACACTTGAGACCAGAGTGCATCTCACATATGAGTCAATCTCCAACTCTTTCAAAACACAATTCTCTTTCAGCAGAGGGAGAGGCAG
This sequence comes from Picea mariana, assembly GCA_032191745.1. Lineage (NCBI taxonomy): Eukaryota > Viridiplantae > Streptophyta > Pinopsida > Pinales > Pinaceae > Picea > Picea mariana. Next base: position 16,058 of record JASDQU010108235.1, on the reverse strand, counting down.
AGGGCATAGCAGAGATCAACAAGGAAGAGGGAGCAGTCACAGAAATCCTCATTCCAGTGGAGGACACAGACAACAACAACTGAATCAACATTTCCAAGATCAAAGACAACAACACCAAAATCAGATTTTTCATCCTCAAAGAGGTAGAGGGAAAAGATCAAATGACAAATCTAGCATACAATGCTATTACTGCAAAAAGTATGGGCACTATGAATCTGAATGCAGGAAGAAGCAAGCAGATCAGCTCTCAAGCAGAGCACATGTGTCAAATCATACAGGAGAAACCTCAGGAGGTATGTTTCTCTCATGCCACAAGATTGAACAACAACCTAAAGATCTTTGGTTGTTGGATAGTGGATGCAGCAATCACATGACAGGTAACAAAGATTTACTTTCATGCATTGATTCTTCAATCTCATCTGATATTACACTTGGAAATGATTCTTTAGTCACAGTTCAAGGAAAATGAACTGTTCCTATTCTTACCAAACATAATGTGAAGAAAGACATAAACAATGTCTATCATGTTCCAGATTTGAAACATAATTTGCTAAGTGTAGGAAAGCTCATTGAACATGGCTATAAGGTACTTTTTGAGGGAGCATCTTGCAAAATATATGACAAAAACCCTAGCATAAAATTGATTTCTGAAATCCTTATGACTCCAAATGGGATGTTTCCCCTTACACTCAGAACTGCAAATCTGAACCAAACATATGCACAAAGTGCATCTACCCTGAATGAAACAATGGTTTGGCATACAAGATTTGGACATCTACCATTTCAGAGTCTAAGTCTTCTTCAGAAGCACTCCATGGTCAAAGGTCTTCCCATCTTTAAAGACCAAATTCCCCCATGTGAGTCATTCATACTTGGAAAATATAAGAGAACTAGTTTTCCTGAGTCTTCATATCAAGCCAAACAACATCTTGAACTTGTTCACACTGACCTATGTGGACCAATGTAAATAGAGTCCATAGGTGGTAGCTTTTACTTTCTAACATTTATTGATGATTTCAGCAGCAAAATATGGATCTATTTTCTCAGACACAAGTCTGAAACTTTTGCAAAATTCAAAGAATTCAAGGCAGAAGCTGAAAAACAGAGTGGAAAATATATAAAAGCACTCAGGTCAGATGGAGGAGGAGAATACAACTCCAAAGAATTTGCAAATTTCTACAAATCACAAGCCATCGTCATGCAAACAATAGCAAGGTATACTCTACAACAGAATGGAGTGGCTGAAAGAAAAAATCAGACCATAATGAACATGGTAAGAAGCTTACTCAAAGAGAAAAGTTTGTCAAATAACTTTTGGGCTGAAGCAGTAGCATGCTCAGTTTATCTCTTGAATAGATCTCCAACCACCAAACTAAAGCTAAAATTCCCCCAAGAGGCATGGAGTGGGACAAAGCTCAATGTTGTGCATCTAAGGGCATTCAGATGCATAGCATACGCTCACATACCTTCCGAATTATGGAGGAAACTTGATGACAGAAGTGAGAAATATATTTTCACTGGATATAGTGAAACATCTAAAACCTACAAGATTTAGAATCCAATCTCAAAGAAATTAATTCTCAGCAGAGATGTAAAATTTCTGGAAAATCAATTCTAGAATGATTCATAAAATCAACAGATGGATAGTCAAAATCCATTGCTGCCAAGTTCTGAAAATGCAGAAAATTCAGGACAACAAGTACCTCAAACTATTCTTCCAAGATTGTAGGTACAAAGACAACCTAAAAGCTCTCAGGATCACTCAGCTTCAAGCAGAGAATCATTCTCTGAACCACAAAATCAGCAAACTCGAAGTTTGAGAGAAATCCATCAGCAGTTGGATGACTTTGAACAACACAACCTTTTTGCTTTAATGTCATGTCAACCTACATATTTTAAGGAAGCAACTAAGGAGCCACATTGGGTTCAAGCCATGAACCAAGAAATTGACTCCATTGAGAAAAATAAGACATGGGATCTTGTTGATTTACCAAGTCACAAGAAGAGTATTGGTGTCAAGTGGGTTTACAAAACTAAACTCAATGAAAAAGGGCAGATTGAAAAACACAAGGCAAGACTTGATGCCAAAGGATTCTCACAACAACCAGGTACTGATTACGGTGAAACATTTTCTCCAGTAGAAATATTAGACACTGTAAGGACCCTATTAGCCATAGCAGCCCAACACAAATGGTAAGTATACCAGATGGATGTCAAGTCAGCATTCTTGAATGGTTTCTTAGAAGAAGAGGTATATGTCGATCAACCACCTGGATTTGAAGTCCAAGAGTAGCCAACAAAAGTATATCGGTTGAAGAAATCCTTGTATGGCTTAAAGCAAGCTCCAAGAGCTTGGTACAGTAGAATTGACACTTACCTGATCAAAAGTGGTTTCAGCAGAAGCCAAAATGAGCCAACTCTTTACACCAAAACAGATCATCACGGTAAAATTTTGATTGTATGTTTATCTATTGATGACATGATCTATACTGGAAATCTTGAGTTAACCGATTTTAATCATGCCATGCAATCTGAGTTTGAGATGACAGATCTTGGCATAATGAAATATTTCTTAGGGATTGAGGTTGATCAATTAGCCAAAGGAATTTTTGTCTGTTAGCAAAAGTATGCAGCAGACATCCTCAAAAGATTTCGCATAGAAGACTGCAATCCAACAGAAACCCCTATACCACTAGGCACAAAATTGAGCAAGAATGATGAAGGCCCTACAATGGACTCTACCCTGTACAAAAGTTCAGTCGACAGTTTGTTGTATCTAACAACAACTAGGCCTGACATTATGTATGTAGCCAACCTTGTTTCCAGATTCATGGAATCCCTCAAAGATTCTCACTGGAAAAAGGCAAAACAAATTTTGAGATATGTAGTAGGAACACTCAATTTTGTCTTATGGTACACTAAGTCTGATAATAATCAACTTTCTAGTTACACAGACAGTGATTTTGCAGGCAGCCTAGATGATAGGAAAAACACATCTGGACATGTTTTTCAACTAGGCACGAACCTGATCTCATGGGCATTAAAGAAGCAGCCAATTGTTTCAATATCTTCTACAGAGGCAGAGTATCTCGCTGCTACCTCAGTATCTTGTCAAGCTGTGTGGTTGAGAAGAATATTGAAAGATATGTCACATACAGAAAATGATCCAACTCATATTTTCTATGACAATACTTCAGCAATTGCTCTATCCAAAAATCATGTGTTTCACAAGAAAAGCAAACACATTGACACCCGCTTTCACTTCATACAGGAGCTAGTCAATAATGGTGACATTGCACTTAAATTCTGTGGTTCTAGAGATCAGCTCGCTGATATCTTTACAAAGCCACTAAATCCGTTTTTGATTTTCAGAGACACCACTTGGGCATAATCAGTGCTAATGTTTGTAACTGTTGAGTTTAAGAGGGAGTGTTAAATATAATGTAACCTCAACATGCTGACTGTACACTGCCAGCTGTCCTGACCAGTTGTACTTTCTATTCTTGATTTGCTTGAGCCTATTTAGCTCAACTATTTCCATTTCTAAAATAGGTTCTTCATTAACTCTGTTCATTGTACTTTCTTCTGATATTCCTAATATACTGAATATTGTTCTGTTATTTTCCTCTTTGCATTTCCTGCTTCACAATTTATCAAACAGTAGAGGAAGCCAACATAGACCTTGGGGTCTAAAACCCTCGAGGATGCACATATTCCAACGCAATAATATTTCACTTTGGAAAGAGATGAACCAGACCGAATACTCAAATGAAACACTCTCTGTAATGAAGTCAATATTTCCTGAAGTGAAGAACTTTTTTAGCGAAAACACTAAGGGTTCGAAGGAAATGGTCACTTAACATTATTAAAAAAATATGCAGGGTAAAACATACAGTGGATAAGGCCACTTGGAATCGTTCCTTCACACCAAGAGGCACACTGCGACAAAGCATATGCGAAGAGTAGGGATCGGTTCAACATATCAAACATGTTGGTCCTTGAAACATTAACCCTCACAAGTATCGAGATGTACCTTGCCGTCCGTTGTCTTTCGTCTTTAGATTCGGCTAACACCTCTAGTTGTTGAACGGTGACGATCAATCTTGAGAGACCTCCATTTGTTAAGCTAGATGTTTTACATACCAAAAAAACGCCATGAATTAAAGAATGACTATGAAAGTTAGGGTTGAATTTAATCATGTCTCAAATTTTGTACGAAGGGTTCACTAGTAGAAACCAAGGCCTAGACAAGTGTAGAGGCTAGTTAATTAGGAGCGCACACCTAGATTAATTATGAGAGACTTTATGTCAACAACCATATCTCATGATATGATTTAACATTTAGTCTTAATAATTCTCCCATGCACACTCGATATAATGTTAAAACAATATACATGTGTTTTGAGAGAAAACATAGGGTTGATAATTATTAGCTTAAGTTACAACATAACTATACATGTTTTTTATTAAAACATACGGGTATTTCTAAGAGCTTAGTTTCGATAACCTTTTTCATATATTTATAATATAATACAAGGTTATAACTAGAATAGAGAACCATCCAAAACATAAAATGTAATTTATATCTTTTTGATCAAATATTTACCCTAAGTTCTAAATCTAACGGTCATCATCTTTGTTAATATTGATATTTGATATCAATGTAGAAATAACATTTGGTAATGTTGGTTACTCATATAGTTATATTGAAATAGCATGAGGTGTATGATCATAGGGATACTATGAATATTAATTACAAAAAAAATATTATGATGGAAAATTTGGGTCCGTGACAATATGGTATCAGAGCTGAAGTTTCAACACTTAGCCTAAGAGGGATCAACATATTGAAACATATATCTATATAATAGAAAGAAATTTTACACTTTGTTCTTTTATTTTTTTTTTCGGAAATTTTACACTTTGTTCTTTTATTTTTTTTTCCTTGTTTCTTGCAAAGTAGACTGATAAAAAAATTCATAAATTTTCTCCTCACTTATTATATACAGGGAGAAAGGAACTTTTTCTTGTTGTATTTCTATAAAGAGAAGGGAAAAGGTTATGATGTCACAAGAAGGGGGTTCTCATCCTAAACATAATGTGGAACAAGAAAATTTGAATGAGAAAAATATATGGCTAAGTCTAAATGAAGGTAGAAATGATAATCAGTCATAAGTGTTACAAACAATTAAGTATTTAAAAGAAGAATTACAAAGTGTGAAATATGATAACGAACGTATCCTAAAAGAAATAGAAGAATTAAATGATGTATTATTAAATAAACGACATGCCTGAAGAATAAAGAATTTGGCTCTAATGAAATTGGAAATGAAGCATGCAAATGAAAAGTAAGAAAAAAAGCGTCTTCGGATACTGACATTGAATCCACTAATGAGCTATGGCCACTATGTGTTTGTAGTAATTACTTTTGGTTTAACAAACACTCCAACCTTGTTCATGTGTTTAATGAATAATATTTTAAGTAAACTTGGATAAGTTCGTTATTGTTTTCATTGATGATATATTAGTATATTCGAAAAATGAAAAATAGAATGAAGAACAATTAACAATAATTTTACAAGTATTAAGGGAACATGAACTGTATGCTAAGCTCAGTAAATGTGACTTTTATAAAGATAAAATACAGTATTTAGGACATGTTATTTCCAAAGAAGGCAATTTTTTCGATCCAGATAAAATTAAAGCTATAATGGAATGGCTTGTTCCCAAAGATGTCACTGATGTAAGATATTTTATGGGAACTATCAACTATTATCGATGATTTATAGAACATTTTTAAAAAATTGCATAATCTATAACCTTATTAAAGAAGAAGGGAATAAAATTTAATTGGATAGAAAAGTGTCAAGAAATTTTTAATAAATTAAAACATCTCCTAACTACTGCTCCTATACTAAAAATTGCAGATCCATATAATTATTTTGTTATATGTATGAATGCTTGCAAATAAGGTTTAGGAGGGGTTTTAATGCAAGAAAATTATGTGGTAGCTTATGAATCTAGAAATCTTAAAGAACACAAGAAGAATTATGCTACTCGTGATTTAGAGCTAGCTGCTATAATACATGTGCTTAAGATGTGGCGACACTATCTTTTAGGAAGAATATTTTTGTTGATCTCTGATAATATTATTTTAAAATACTTGTTTGATCATAAAAATATGAATGCTCGACAATCTAGATGGTTATATTTTCTAAGTGAATACGATTTCCAAATAAAGCATATTAAAGGTAAAGAAAATAAAGTTGTGGATGCTTTAAGTCGTCATGCAAATGTAGTCTACATGACTGCAAGTAGTATTTATGAGACAGATTTGGAAGAAAAGATCAGAACGACTGTGGAAAAGGATGACAAATATAAAGTTTTAAAACGAAAAATAATGTAAGGTGAAGAAGAAAAATGAAGAATCGTATTTCAGAATAAAGAGAAATGGATTATTAATGTATAACAATAAATTATACATACCTGATTCAAATAAAATAAAATTTCTAGTATTGAACAAATTGCACAAAAAGTCATGTTCTAGACCACATTGGGTACCAGAAAATGATTACTATGCTAAGAAAGGAATTTTATTGTCCAAACATGAAAAGTGAAGTAGCATAATATTTAGCAAAATTCCTGGAATGTCAACAAGTAAAATATGAGCACAAGCACCCAACAAGCTTACTACAACCTCTACCTATTCCAAAATGGAAATGGGCGGTTATTATTATGGATTTTATAACAGACTTACCTAAAAATAATAAACACAATCATTCTATCATGGTTTTTGTTGATAAATTAAGTAAGGCAACACATTTTATTCTTAGTAAGTCCACTTATAAAGCTATAAATATTGTTGATATTTTTATGAAGGAAATTTTCAGATTACATGGTGTGCCTAAAGTTGTAATTTATGATAGAGATGCTAAGTTCAAAAGTACATTTTGGAAAGCTTTCTTTAAAGGTTTGGATACCTAATTAAAATTTAGTATTGTTTATCATCTGTGAACAGATGAGAAGACTAAAAGGGTAAAACAAGTATTAGAAGATATGCTGAGAATGTATGTTATGGATAAGCCTAGTAAATGGAAAGAGTACTTACATCTTGTTGAATTTTCTTATAACAATCATTTTTAGGCTTCAACAAAATTAATTCCTTTTGAAATACTTTATGGATGGAAATGTAACACTCCAATTACTTGGAGTAGTCCAGTGGACATATTAATGTTAGGTCATGATATGTTGAAATATATGGAACTAACGGTGAAATAGGTACAACATAACTTGAAGGTGGCACAAGACCGAAAAGAATGTTACGCAGATTTAAAAAGAAATCCAAGAGAGTTCCAAGTTATAGATCATGTTTATGTAAAAGTAAAACCCAGGAAAAGTTCTTTAAAACTCATAAATTGTACTAAGTTAGCTCTGAGATATTGTGGACCCTTTGAAGTGTTAGAAAGAGTGGGTCCAATAGCCTATCAGTTGGTGTTAGTAAAACATGATCGTGGAGCAGTAAAATAAAACAAATGAGGAAATAAAACATAGAAGATACGCAATACAATAGAGACAAAGATATATGTGGTTCACCCAATGTGGGCTATGTCCACGAGAGAAATTTCTAGGTCCTTCCTTTATTATTATCTAGCAAATGAAGGGATAAAACCTACAACACACCAATTGTAACTTTCTCTTCTTTATCTCACAGTCTCCTCACTCATAATACATTATTCACAATGATGCATAGCCACAATACATTTCCCTCATAAAAGAGGGTTTCCTTCTAGGGAAAAAAAATCTTAGCATAACTTATATCGTCAGATCTAGGACCTTATAATGAACGATCCATATTTACTATGAAATTACAATATACATTTACAAGGAAATTTTTCCTTTCAGGGCCTTCTTGGCCCCAGACCCCGTAGGAGGGGAAAGCCCCCCTATACTCCCCCATGTGGAGGAATGTACATTATTCTGGGGTGTAAAGTATTCATGGGGTATAAAAACTACTAAAACAAAGGCCTCTGAATCAGGAAGATAATCAGGCTCTGCAACTAACAATCTCCCACTTGGAGACTGATCTCAACAACTCCATTGTTGTTTTATCTATTGGACTATGATCCTTCTTTCACCTGGAAAATTTATCATCTTCACCTTCATCCTTGAAGACCAACTGAAACTGAGCAGGAAATCAGTTTATCCCTGGTTACTCCCTTTGTTAACATGTCTGCAGGATTCTGGCTAGTGTGTATCTTTTCCAACTTCAAATTTCCATCTTCCAAGAGAGATCATATGAAATGATAACTAAGTTGTATATGCTTAGTATTTGAATGGAAGTCTGAGCCATTTTCAAGATGAATGGCACTCTCACTGTCATAATACAACGTGTTATTCTCCTGCTTCTTTCTCAATTCCTCCATAAACATCTATAATTAAATCATTTCTTTACTAGCCTCTGGGTGACATCCCCAAAAATAAAATATTTTTTGAAATTTAAATTTGCTGGAAATTTATTCCGTTTTTAGTAAATTCAAATTTGGAAAATTTTTGCCATTTATGGTAATTTCAAATTTTGAATTTGATATTTGTAATTAATTATTATGACTGTTGGGAAGAGATCTAATTTAACTCATCTAACTATTTGACTATGACACTTGTATAAAAAACAAAATAATTATATTAATTGCAGGAAAACAAATGGAACAACCATGTTAAAATCAGTTGACCATGACTCCATGAGTGGGGAACATGTTGGAACTACCTCTGGGATGACTATTACAAGTGGAAAATCATAGATTTAGCCATTGGTAGCCCCTAAAAATCAGGGATTTAGAAAGATGCAAAAATTCCCAAGGGAGGGAAAAAGACCTGGGAAAAATCGATAAATAGCATATGTGAGGAGGCAGGATGCTGTCAAGTATGCTGGGGAAAAATATTTTGAGTTCTCTTGTTGTTATGAACACTACGAATTGAGTGTGAGGTAAGAGGAGTCTACTAGAATGGAAAGACATTTGCTGAGGAGGAGATTCCAAGTTTTCCCTCATGGATTCATGGTCAGGCTAGGGGGTTAATCGGGCAAGTGTTTTGACTGCCCTGTTCTACGGTTGGAAGGAATGTGGTTGTTCCGTTTGTCTTCCCGCAAGTTGGTTCAGATATGTTTCTATATTCCTCTTTGTCTGAATGATTTTATATATGATGCAATTTATCTATTAAATCTGAACTGAAATGCTTTCCATTTTCTATTTAAATGATCGTATATCTGATGCAATGCATTCGTTAAATATGAATTGAAATTATGTTCCATCTCTTTGAATTATTTATGCACAGTTGTAATGCATTTATTTAATTCGGTATGGATACAATAACCTGGGCGAAATCTGTTCAAGGATAATCGGAAGTAAATTATATGGTTAAATTCTGGGACACTCCCTTTATAAACTAGGTTATTATGATGGAGGCAGTTGTAGGGTAATTACCAGTATTTCGAAACTCCAGTGTACAAAATTTATCTATTGTATATGGAATTGAACCTGAAAACTTTACATAGGGTATTTATACTTCAGTAAGAAAATCATGCACCAAGTTACGATAATGATTGGGTTTGGATTGGGTACCTAATAGTCCAAAAACAAATAAAAACCAAGTATGATAGGAATCACAATCAATATTTATTTTACCTATATATATATATGCCTAAGTATTATAATAGTAGATTTGGAAGTATTTTTTGATGTCCAACAACCATGCGTCGACTTCTTCTCCTGTCCTGGATTCTCCATCAAAAGTAGCTAGTTTAATCTTTTTAAATTCTCCTTCAAGGTGATATATTTGTTTTCTTTTCTTGTCTGGTATGGTTTTGTCTTCAATTAAAGGTGTCCCTTCAGACGAACTATCTCCTTTTTCTGTTTTCGTACCAGAATTCTTGGAGGCCCTTTTGCTGACCTCTCCTTCAAGGTTATCGTCCTTTGGGATTTTCTTGGTTACTATACTACGTAGCAAGACTTCATTTATCTCTTGTTGTTTCTATTGTGCCTTCTTTAATTTTTCATTGTCGGCCTTGAAAACCTGTATTTCAACTATAAGGTTTCTCATTGTTTCCAACACCTCTGTGGGTGAGCTTCCATCATTGTTTTGTCTCAGATCTCCAGGAGGTCCTTGTTGCAGATTCTCTTCCATCCTGATTTTTGCACCTTCTTGAGTTGCCAGTATTTAACAAAAACCAGAAAAGATTTTTTTTTGCAATTCACAAGATTTGTTAGTTTTCTCATAGATCTGAATATATATACTAAGCAATTAATGTGGCCCTGTTCAAGCCCAGTGTTGTAACTTTTGCTCTGATACCATATGTAATGTACCTCAAAATCACTATAATTTTTTTTTTTTTTTGTACATTTATATCCTTGAAAGGTTTCGAGATCTCAAGCAAGTAAGCTTTCTGTTAGAAAACTTGAGTCTGAAGGTTTGTTAGGGTCCTTATTGTCATCGAATATCCTTACCATTCAACTTAAGTTTTCTAATCAATGATATAATGAGTATCTTATCATCACTTCAATGTTTAATTAAGATCCTTAAATTTATAATTACTCTCTTATCTGCTAGTACCTATAATACTACCACAGTCTTAATAATACAAGCAACTTTGGGGTTTTTATGACAAAAACCTACATAAAAATATTACCTTATGTCTGCAGTAAAGTCGACTTGTAATTCGGTCTGTTACTTCCATACCTCCAAATCAATACACAACAATTCCCGAAGTCGCAAAAAGTGACTAGCATGTCGGGATTTCAGAATTCAGGATTTCACAAATACAAAGGTCAAACATCAATAGACGATAACTCCCGAAATCGCGAAAAGTGACCAGCATTTCAGGATTTCAGAGTTCAGGAATTTATGAATACAGAGGTCAAACATCAACATATAAAATAAAAAAAATTATTTCCATGGCATAAATCAATTTCGTTTAAGCTTAGATTATAAAAAAAAAAACGATTCAATTCTGACCGTAAGGATATTATTACACTCACCTAATCTACTTCGAACAGAAATCTTATGTGGGTAAAAATTCCCTCCTTGTTTCTATTCCTTCCCTTATTTGCTACACCCTTCCAGGATGCTCAATGTAAGAGAGCGAAACAAACTTATCTTGAGTGGAAAAACGCCAAATCTTCCTCGCCAGATATCTTTAGAAGAACGAACGATGATAAATTGTCGAGAAAAGGACTGAAATCCAGTGGACCGTTAGATCCCATAGATCTATGTGGAAGTTAAGGTTGATCGATCAAAACTCAGGAGGGTAACGATCAGATGGCTTTAAGGGAACGAACGGTAGAAATTCATCGGGAAAGTACCGAAATCTCGTGAACCATCGGATCTTAAAGTTCTACATGGATGTTAAGGCTGATCGTTCACAAGCTTAGGAGGGTAACCACTGTTGGATGAGAAACAACAAGAGACGTTGATCTCCTTCTTTGTATTTCCACCAACGACCTGCATTTTTGGGATTTTGGAATTCGGGGTTTTGGGGTTTCAAATGTCAAGCAACAACGCGAAACATTTCTCGAAATTCTGAAAAGGTAAAGGTGGGACCTGCATTTTGAGATTTTGGAATTCGAGGTTTCGGGGTCTCAAATGTCAAGAAACAATGCAAAACATTTCTCTAAATTCTAAAAATTTAAAGGTGGGACCCGTATTTTCAGGTTTTGGGGTTCACTAACTCCCGATGCAAAACATTACACGACATCAAACGCTGAATCATGAGGTTACAAAAAAGGTAAGGGGCCCATCAAATATCGGGTTCCAACATATGGAAATGTTTGATGCAAGAACAACATACCACGAGAATCACTGAATCCCAAAATTCGGTCAGCTATGGGGCCACTTCAGGTTTTCAGAGTTTGCACGAAAAAAAAGGACTCCACATAGATTGAACTGATAAACTATGAAAGATCGGAAAAGGAAAGGAACATGAAAATAGTTTACAAACTTAGTAATATTGTTCTCGCCAATATTCATACAGTTAGGTTTTGGAACTTACAACATAACCTCCACTCCCAAATATGCCAATCTTCAGCATTGATTTTACTCAGAAAACACATACAGAAAAAAAAGTAACAAGGACTTTAATTTGGAGAGGATTTCTTCCAAAGTTCAACCATGCATAATCCTTTCATCTATCATAACGAATAAAAAGGCCAAATTCTATCATTCATTCAGAAAGGGATCACTCGAGATCAGATTTACCGTAGGTTCACGGTCAATGTTTAGGTTTCGGTTCCAATTTAACACATACATTGCATCAAATATAAATTCATTTAGACAAAGAATGGAAATCATTCCAGTTCCAATCAAACACACTGCAATAGATGTAAAATCATTCAGAAAAAAGAAGGAGAAAATTTAACATATCTGAATTTCAATCCACGGGAAGACAAAGGGAAAAACCACATTCCTCCCAACCATAGAACACGGCAGCCAAAATCACTTGCCCGATTCACCCCCTATCCTAACCATGAATCCATGAGAGCGAACTTGGAAACTCCTCCTCATCTATGTCCTTCAATTCCAACAGTTATCATCTTGCCTCACACTTACTCAACAGTGCTCATAACAGCAAGGCGATTCTATTTCAACAGGCTTCTCTTACCTCACACTCAATCCACAGTATTCATAATAGCAAGAGAGCTCAGAAATCCTTTCCCAACATACTTTGTAGCATCCTGCCTCCTCGCATATGCTATTTATCCATTTTTTCCTAGGTCTTTTCCCTCCTTTGGGGATTTTCACAGATTTTCTTAATCCCTGATTTTTCAGGGGCTGGTAGTGGCCAAATCTTTTATTTTCCACTTGTAATCATCAACCCAGAGGTAGTTCCAACTTGTTCCCCACTCATGGAGTCATGGTCAGCTGATTTTAACATGGTTGTTCCATTTGTCCTCCTATAGTTAATATAATTATTCTGTTTTGATACAAGTGTCATAGTCAAATAGTTAGTTGGGTCCAAACAAATCTCTACCCAACAGTCACAATAATTAAATACAATTATTAAATTCGAAATTTAGAATTGCCATAAATGGCAAAAAAATTCCAAATTCAAATTTGCCAAAAACAGAAATAAATTTCCAGCACATAAAAATAAAAATATTTATTTTTGGGGGGTGTCACACACGACTTAGAATTGGTAGTGGTAATACACGCATTAAAAATGTGGCGACACTACATAATGGGAAGGAAATTTCTACTATCGACAAACAATAGCGGTGTGAAATATCTGTTTAGTCAACCAAAGCTCAATGCACGTCAAGCCAGATGGTTAGCCTTCTTGAGCGAATTCAACCTCGAAGTCAGACATATCAAGGGAAAAGAAAATAAAGTAGCAGACGCTCTAAGCAGAGGAGTCCATGGGTTATTTGAGGTAAATATCAGCAGAGCAGAAAGTGATCTGGAACAAAAGATAAGGACAACCGGTATTAGCGACGTAAATTACACTAAGATGATGGAAGAATTACAAAACAATACCACAGACTTAGATAAACCAGATCTAAGTATCGACAAGAAGGGATTATTATGATTTAAAAACAAACTTTACATGCCAGATTCAACAGAGTTAAAATTAACAGTTTTGGACGAAGTGCATAAGAAAGCGTATTCTGGTCATCCAGGTTACCAAAAAATGATAACATCACTTAGAAAACTATTTTACTGGCCTAATATGAAAGGCAAAACCACAGAATACTTGGCTAGGTGCCAGGATTGTCAGCAGGTTAAGGCCGAACACTAGCATCCAGTCAGCCTATTAGTGCCATTACCAGTACCAGAATGGAAATGGGAGACCATATTGCTGGACTTTATAACAGGTTTGCCTAAAACTCAGAAACAAAGTGATTCTATCATGGTTGTAATCGAAAAACTCAGTGAGTCTGCACACTTTATTCCTGTAAAGTCTACTTTTAAAGCTATAAAAATTGTTGAAATATTCACGAAAGAAACTTTTAGACTACATGGTCTTCCTAAAATGATGATTTCAGATAGAGATGTAAAATTCACATCCTCTTTTTGGAAGGAATTGTTTGTAGGGATAAATACTAATTTGAATTTCAGTATGATTTATCATCCACAAACAGATGGACAGACCGAAAGGACACACCAAATCATAGAGGATATGCTCCGCATGTATGTAAGAACAAAACTGAACAAGTGGGAAGACTACCTACACTTGGTAGAATTTGCATATAAAAATGGGTACCAAACTTCGGCTAAGTTGAACCCTTTCGAAATACTGTATGGCAAAAAGTGTACAAATCCAATTAGCTGGGATAAGCCGACTGACACACTCATGGTTGGACTAGAGATGCTCCAAGAAATGGAGAACATGGTAAGAAAGGTACAACAGAACTTGAAAGAAGCACAGGATAGACAAAAGATCTATGCAGATTAGAAAAGAAGACACTTGGAATTTCAAGTGGGAGACTATGTTTACTTGAAGGACAAAGCCCGAAAAAGATCGCTGAAGTTAGGGAACTATGCCAAGCTGGCACCCAGATTTTATGGGCCCTTCGAGATACTAGCTCGAATTGGACCCGTAGAATATCAACTTGCACTTCCAACTAATCTAAGAATTCATAATGTATTTCATGTTTCGTTGCTGAAAAATTATTTTCATGACCCTACTCATAAGATTGATTGGAATTTGGTGTAGGTGGAACCTGAAGGTGAGTTCCAGGTGGAACCCTTGCGCATTCTGGACTAGAGAGAAATAACACTTCAGAATAGAGTCATCGCTTACGTAAAGGTGCAATGGAAGCACTTTAGTCCTGAGGAGGCCACTTGGGAGTTGGAGAGAGATTTGTGGAATTATCATCTAATCATGTTCCAGGAAAGGAACGAAAACTAAGGACAGTTTTTTAATGAAGGGGGAAAGGATGTGACATCCCCAAAAATAAAATATTTTTTGAAATTTAAATTTCCTAGAAATTTATTCCGTTTTTAGTAAATTCGAATTTGGAAAATTTTTGCCATTTATGGAAATTCCAAATTTCGAATTTGATATTTGTAATTAATTATTATGACTATTGGGTAGAGATCTGATTTAACTCAACTAACTATTTGACTATGACACTTGTATTAAAACAGAATAATTATATTAATTGCAGGAAGACAAATGGAACAACCATGTTAAAATCAGCTGACCATGACTCCATGAGTGGGGAGCATGTTGGAACTACCTCTGGGATGATTATTACAAGTGGAAAATCAGAGATTTGGCCATTGGTAGCCCTTGAAAATTAGGGATTTAGAAAGCTGCGAAAATTCCCTAGGGAGGGAAAAAGACCTGGGCAAAATTGATAAATAGCATATGTGAGGAGGTAGGACACTACCAAGTATGCTGGGGAAAAATATTTTGAGTTCTCTTACTGTTATGAACACTACGGATTGAGTGTGAGGCAAGAGCAGCCTGCTGGAATGAAAATACATTTCTTGAGGAGGAGATTCCAAGTTTTCCCTCATGGATTCATGGTCAGGCTAGGGGGTGAATCGGGCAAGTGTTTTGACTACCCTATTCTACGGTTGGGAGGAACGTGGTTGTTCCCTTTGTCTTCCCACAAGCTATTTCATATATGTTGATATATTCCTCTCTGTATGAATGATTTTATATATGATGTAATGTATTTGTTAAATCTGAACTGAAATGCTTTCCATTTTCTATTTAAATGCTCATATATCTGATGTAGTGTATTCGTTAAATCTGAATTGAAATTATGTTCCATCTTTTTGAATTATTTATGCACAGTTGTAATGCATCTATTTAATTTGGTATGGATACAATAACCTGGGTGAAATCTATTCAAGGATAATCAGAAGTAAATTATATGGTTAAATTCTGGGACAATCCCTTTATAAACTAGGTTATTACCACAGAGGCAGTTTTAGGGTAATTTCCAGTATTTTGAAACTCCAGTGTACAGAATTTATCTATTGTAGATGGAATTGAACCTGAGAACTTTACCTATGGTATTTATACATCGGTAAGAAAATCATGCACCAAGTTACGATAA
>JASDQU010108234.1:135899-170601 GCA_032191745.1 Picea mariana | reverse complement strand
CATAAAATCTAAAGTTTGGTTAATTCAATAAGTGACTTTCATCAGCTGTGCTAGTTATTTAGAATAAATAGCTTTTGACATAAATTACTTACAGAAATTCAAAGCAAAATATTTCAGAGATAATGCATTTCAACCCCTGTCGCATGCACAGACCACAGCTGCAATCATTGTTGTAGCAGAAAAGATAAAACCCTGCTGAATATATTCAGCAGTGATGCATGATTTATCTCCACATCCAAACGAGGTAATTGATGCACTGGCGAAAAGAAAAGAGGTACCGAAGAGAAGAGACGAGTTGTTCTGCTAACATAATAAGATCTGTGAAAAATTAATGTATACATACATGGCTTCAGAGTTCGCATTAATTATAAATATTTGGTGGATAGGTGGAGCCGCGTTACAGATAATATTACATAGCTTCTTATTATTTCACATTGGCAAACTCAGTCCAGGCCGTCTAATGCATGGAGGCAGCAAAGCCGGCCATAAGATAATTCCGCGGAGTAGCAATACTATTAGCGTTTCCATAATAAGTTTCATATGATGAACGAGTACTAGCTGTGTAAGCTGCTCCCCGCAGATTTGAAGCAGCCCTCTGCAGAAAAGAGTAAAAGGTGCGAGCTAAAGCAGAGAGCTGCGTAAGCATTAAGGGTATTTTCCTGCAAGAGGGAAGGCATAACACCGAGAAGGATAGAAGGCCTAACACGCCCAACATATTACATAACAAATAACATATTATAATCCTTCAAATATGTCTGTATTCAGCAGGGAAAAAGAAATACCGGGAAATCGGAAATGGTGCAGCCACTCTTCTCCCACACTTCGCTACAAGCAAACTGGTCAGTAGTCCGTCCTCTAAAACTCCGATTCGATCCCACCGATAATTCGCTTCTCTCCCTGGGCACAGTCACTGCCCTTCTTTACCATGAAGTTCGGGTTCTTATCAGGCCTCAGCACCATTTTTTCTCCAAGTTGTTTTTTTTTTGTAAACGTGAAAAAGAATCTAACGATTATTACAACGGAATTATACCCATTGAGTTGAGGATAAGTGTTAAATGGGCTTTCACAAGCGCACTAAGTGATTGTTATCCTAGACAATCTGCACGGTGGATTTGATTCCACTAGATGCGCACTGTACTGTATATTTTAATACTTACATGTGCATCATCAACAAGCTTGTATGGCCTCTCAGCAAATGATAATACCTGTAACTCCCCTGCAATGATAGCGAGCTATGCAGTACATGTCTATTCGGGGTGACACATTTTCTTTGCTTCTGTCACAAGTCAATGATCATTACCCATATAATAATTATAATTGTAATTGCCATGGCTCCACAAATCACATTTATTAGTAACTGTTGTTGTAGATGACCATAACGGATAACGGATATCTGGATTTTTCTTTATGATGGAGTATGACTTCCAGAGATAGGATATTTTTTTAATGGAGTATGACTTAAAAATGATGTCAAGAAATCCAAGAATCATCAAATCTGTCCATTCTATCTGTCCATTCTATCGACATATTCTTCTGTGGCAGCAATACTCAGCCGACATTACCTGTTGACATCCATATTTTGTACTATGTCATCGATTAGTGAACACTCTACTATCTGTCTGTACTGTCTTTCAACATAGTTTGTAATAACAAGTTAAACTAGCACATATAACTCAACACTAAGCAAACAATTCATTCAAGCCATCCTAACAACAGTTGAACTTAACATGGTCTCTAATAACAAGTTAAACTAGCACATATAACTCAACACTAGGCAAACAAACAATTCATTCAACACTATGCACACAATTCATTCAAGTCATTCTAACAACCATTTAACTTTTAGGTGATTGGACAAAAAGGAGTTCTACAATTTAGTATGGGAAAGATGTTCATGTAACATAATATATTAAAATAATTGTAAAAAATCCACAAAATAATAAATTAATATTAAAATAGTAAAAAATATATAAATGAAAAAGCACTTATAAACAACAAGTTTGTTAAATTAAAAATTATATAAATAAAAAAAAAAATTTATAAACAACAAGTTTGTCTAATTAATCAATCAATACAATAATCAAAACAGGGATATAGTACTACAATAATCAAAATACTTATATAGTACAACCAGCATAGATTTATTTTAACCTCAGCTTAGTTTTTACCTTTAGAGATTAGATCCCTCTCTGTATTTGATAGATCCCGAATTAAAATAAATTTATGGTGATCAATACAATCAAGCTTTGTTTAGTTATTATCTTTTTTAATAATTAAACTAAAACATAATAAAACTACATTTTCTTACATATCACTAATAAAATATTTGAAATAACTAAATAACAAATTTTTATTTAAAACAATAAATAAAATTTATCAACAAAACGAAATAAATAACTTTAAAATTTATAAACGTTTTCCTGCACTTTATTACCTTTGTATTAGTAGGAAATGAATATACGTGTGTTTGTCTATGCCTCTTTTATGCTTACCACCATATACTAGCAAAAATGTAGGCAGTTTACTATTGCCTCATGCTAAACTACAGCAAAAAACTTCTAAAAGTTTATGTTTTGAATCTATACCAGTGTTCCATAATATAAAAAAAAGGGTTTTAACCATTGAACTATTCAAAAGACACGGCCTGATGCTAAGCAATGGTCTTAACCATTGAATTATTTAAAATATGTTTTCCATACTATATCTGCATACAAGATGTGTTCTCAATTAAAGTTGGAATTCCATGGATTCTGTTTCCACCCCATCAAAGAATTCACAGAGGCCAAATGCATGAACTTGCAGTGCCAAAGCTTGTTTTGAGAGCTCATCGGCTTTCTCATTCCCAAAGAATACATTTGAAAGAGAGCCACTCAAAAGATTGAAAGGATAATTTGATGTCCCTTAGAAATGGGGATAATCTGATATCTTCTGGTAAGCCTAGTCAATGACTAGCTTCGAGTCTCCCATAGCCTGTAAAATTTTTACCTCATTCTCGATTGCAATTTCTAGCAGCGTCTATAGAGAAATAAACTCCGCTCTATTGTTTGTTCCTATCCCTGGTGCATATATGATGCACATATAATGTTTTTGGTTTAAAAATAGTACCACTCCAACTCCACAAACTGGTGGGTGCCCTTGGCATGATCTCTCAAAAAAAAAACCCCAAGGCATCTCTAAGTCAAGTTCTAGCATCACTAGGGTCCTCAGATTCTTGTATTTCGTTTATGTTTTGAAAGATTCAATAGAATTTAGAGTTATTCTTTTTGTAATTTCTAGGGGTATTTTTTTGTTCTTGAATATGCTCGCGTTGCAATCCCACCATAAATTTGATACCAATATGCTCGACAAACCCTTATATTGTCTTACAGATTTGTCAAGCATTTAGTCTTTGCAAGTGTTAAAGACCTAACCTCCCTAACCCCTCACTTAGGTAGAATAATATATTTCCATGTAATAAAGGCCAATATTAATAAGGCCTAGCAATAAGGAAGAATAAGTCAAATGTAAGAAGAACTAATAGAAGCTTTTTCTTCTAGAAGGGTCTTCCTCTAGATTGTTCTTTTGGATATATAGATTTAGTATAAATAGGAGGAGAGGGTATGAGAGGTTTTTTCTTGGATATTATTGTAGTAGAGTTGTGCTTTGTTGGAAGTTTCCCCCTTGAAGAGGCAAGCAAACATTTCTATCAATAATAAAGGTGCTCTTTTTGGTGTTATTCTGGTATTATTCTAGTATTGATCTGGTTACTTTATTGTTGTTCTGCCATTGCTTGTTTAATATTTGTGTTCTGCATACTATAATATATCTCGAATATTACAAATGGTATCAGAGCAATTTCCTCGGCAGAAAATTGTGGGTTATTTTTTTCAGGGTAGAGACGTATTTCAGCGTCTTAAAGCTACAAAGATTTGTCATTATGTGAATAGACCCACATTATGGGGTTAATACACGTAGGAAATACAAGTGGTTCTTAAGCTCACGTCTATTGTTCGTCCTTGTAACCCTTGTTGGTACCCCTTCGAGTGGTAGCACATCAGACAACCCCTGTATACAGATCGGCCTAGATCTCCTGAAGCCCTCCATAGATAAATCAATCGGTCACTTGGCTACTATAGTGCCACCGAGAACAACACTCAGGAATATACTCTCTAGTACCTGAGTAGTTTCGTAATACAACTAAAGGCACAATCTACCCTCCTTAGTTGGTGCCCTGAGATATTGGGTTGAGTACTAATGTTGGACCTCGCACATATATTAGAGAGTTATAGAATGGGGAAAACCCTTTTCTATAGGCCCCTTGCATAGCCTAACCCTTGGGATGAAAAAAAAAAAGAACAGAGAAGATTTATTGCAGCGTAACTGTGCCTCCTACATTTTGGTTGTGAAATTACTAAACATTTCTACATGTTAATAATTTGGGCATTTCAACACTGCAGTATTCTTCAGATCGAAATATAACTCCACAGGAGTAAAAAACAAGTATGGATCCTGTTGGAACCATTATTTGAGCCATATCCCATTGGATTCCTCTCTTATCCCTAATCACAGTCATACCTATCATTTTTCAACAAATATTTTTCTCATGGACCTGAACCCCTTCTAACACCCTTGTTTGGCCCTTACCCCATTGGATTCCCCTCGTTGCCTTGATCATTGTGATACCCTTCACCCATAAACCCTTTTTTGTGTGGTCCCACGCATCCCTTTCCATTTTCCATCTTCATCATGGCCCACACCCGTAGCCAAGACATGGAAGCCCACTTCAATTCCTTGTCCTCTACTTTCACAAAGACCCAACAAGAAGTGAGGCAAATCAGTGCCAATATTGCCACCATAAAAAAAAACATGCATTCCTCCATAGACACAAAAATGGAAACCATCAAATAAGACCTTGCTACACAATTTGTGGTAGAGCTTTATGAATGATTTGACACTGACACCAACCATTTAGGTCGTTTGACAAAGTTGAAACAATCTAGCATAGTGGAAGACTTTATGGCTTCTTTTGAGTGATTGGATTTCTGCACAAAGGGCATGTCTAATTTTTTTTTCGAGAATGTTTTATGAGTGACCCCAAGGATGAGATTCGTGCCCATATCCTCATATTTCAACCTCATAGTTGGGTGGAAGCTACTAAAAGAGCTAAGGAAGCACAACAAAATGTCTCTTCTCAAACCAGAAAACCCTCCTTTATTCCTTTCCCTAAAACGGTCACTCCCACTCCTCCTTCCACTCCATTAAAGATCCAGAAATTGACTAGGGAAGAAATGGATGAACGCCAACTCAAGGGCCTTTGTTATAATTGTGATGACAAATATTTTGTTGGGCACAAGTGTAAGGAAAAAAAAATTATGGCCATCTCCGAGGATGTTTACGAAGATGATGTTGAGGCCCCCCCTTTGTTCGAGTCACATGAACCCACTGATCTGACCCCACATTCCAACCCTCCCAAAGTTGACCTGGACATTTCCCTAAATGCTCTCATTGGTTTCTCTGCTCCCAAAACCCTGAAGCTAATTGGTTACATTAAGAATATGAATGTCATAATCCATTTTTACAATGGAAGCTCCCATAATTTTATTCATCGCCGCATTTCCCAAGAAACTAATTGTTATATATGTGCAGTCAATAATTTTCAAATCATGATTGCCAATGGTGATCCATGAAATGTGGGGGGCATTGTGAAAATGTGCGTCTCCAAATTGGTCAATACCACATGAAATCTCATATGTTTTCTATCCACATCAGTGGTTGTGACATTGTGTTGGGTGTCGAATGACTAAGGACTTTAGGTCCCATTCTCATGGATTTTAAGGAATTAACCATGCAACTCAGCCAGGAGGGCCAACAATATAAGTTCAAAGGAATCACAGCAGGTTCCCCTGATATCATCAGTTCCCATCACATGAAAAAGATCCTCAAAAAAGGTCATTCTGGTATTATTGCACAACTCCCTTCCATTCATGCCACTGAGACACCCTCTGTGTTGCAGGACCTCCAATCCATCCTCTCTAAACATCAATTTGTTTTTTCCACTCCCCAGGGACATCCTCCCTCTCGTGGTGTTCACGATCATTCCATACCCATTATCCCTGACAACCTTCCTCCCAATGTGCATCTATATCGTCATCCCTTTTCCCAGAAAAATAAAATTGAGAAAATTGTTCAAGAATTGCTCACCGTAGGAATTATCTATCCTAGTACGAGCCCCTATTATTCTCTCGTGGTCATGGTCATTAAGAAAGAAGGCTCTTGGTGCATGTGTCTTGACTTCTGCACCCTCAACAAACTCACCATCAAAGAAAAATTCCCCATTCCTGTCATTGATGATCTCTTGGATGAATTGAGTGGTGCCCAGTTCTTTACTAAACTTGATCTTTGTTCTGGCTACCACCAGATACAAATGAAAGAGGCAGACATTTCTAAGACTACATTTCGAACTCATGCGGATACTATGAGTTTTTTTTCATGCCCTTTGTCTTGTGTAATGCTCTGTCAACTTTCCAAAGCCTCATGAATCATGTCTTACATCCTTTTCTCTATCATTTTGTCTTAGTTTTCTTTGATGATATCCTCATATATAGTAAAAACTGGACAACTAATCTTGATCATGTGGATTGAGTTCTACATCTACTTTCTCAGCACCAACTTTTCCTCAAACAATCTAAATGTCCTTTTGGATCCTCAGAAGTCGAGTACTTAGGTCATATTGTTGGCAAGGAAGGTGTTAGGGTGGATCCTAAGAAGATTGAAGCTATGCAAGATTGACCTCGCCCAAAGAATCTCAAAATATTTCATGGTTTCCTGGGTTTAATAGGATATTGTCGCAAGTTTGTTAAGAATTATGGAAATATTCTAGCGCCTCTCAATGCTCTCCTTAAAAATAATTCTTTCACTTGGAGTACTTTCACAACTGATCAAGACTTTCAATCCTTGAAGGCAGCTATGTGCACCACTCTGGTTCTGGCCCTTCTTGATTTCATAAAGACCTTTGTCCTAGAATTTTATGCTTCTGGGAGAGGAATTGGAGCAGTCCTTATGCAATATGGTCGGTCTTTGGCCTTTACCAGCAAAAACCTATCAATGTGACATTTGGGCCAATCAATATATGAAAAGGAAGTGTTGGATATTTTGCATGCAGTCGATCTCTAGGGCCCCTATCTATTGGGGCAACGCTTCCAAATTAAAACAGATCATGAAAGCCTCAATTATTTTCTGGAGCAACGCCCTTCCTCCCTGATGCAACAAAAATGGGTGACTAAGATCGTTGGAAATAATTATGAGATCATTTACAAGAAAGACAAAGAAAATGTGGTTGTTGATGCTCTTTCAAGAAAATATGAAGATGAAGAGTCCCTTTTTTCCCTCGCCTTCTTTGTACCCGATTATATCCAAGATATTCACTAGGAATGTCTACAAGATCCCAACATTTTGCATCTGATCCAACAATTGCAAGCCAATTCTCCAATTTATTCAGTGTATTCCTGGCACAATGATGAGCTTCACTACAAAGGCGATTTGTATTTAAGTAAACAGTCATAACTTAAATTTATGGTGCTTTTTGAGCTTCATGCCACACCCACAGTTGGGCACTCAGGGCTTACCAAAGCCTATGACCGGGTCAAATGTTATTTTTTATGGGATGGTAAGAAACAGAAAATTCACACTTTTGTGGAAGAATGTGATGGTTTTCAACACAACAAGGGAGAAACAGTCAAAGATCTTGGCACACTACAACCGCTTCCGATTCCACCTACTATTTGGAAGGCTATCTCTATGGATTTTATTGTGGGCTTACCTAAATCGGGAAATACGTGAGTCATCATGGTGGTTGTTGATCATCTTTCCAAGTATGCTCATTTATGTGCTCATCAACACCTATTTCCGCCTCCACTATGGCTTAACTTTTCATGGATCCAGTCTTCAAGCTTCATGGCATGTCTCATTCTATTGTTTCTGATTGAGATCCCACTTTCACGAACAATTTTTGGCAACAATTGTTCAAGCTACAGGGAACCCAATTGCTTCCCAGCACATCCTATTATCCCCATACTGATGGTCAAACTGAACTTGTCAACAAGTCTTTGGAAACATATTTGAGGTGTTTTTCATTTGAAAGAAAAAATCAATGGGATCAATGGTTACCACTATCAGAATGGTGGTACAACACTTCTTACCATACAACTACTCACATGACTCCTTTTGAGGCAATATATGGAAAAAATCCACCTTCATTTCTCTGATACCTTCTAGGTGTCTTGAAGGCCCAGACATTTGACCAAGCACTTACAGTTTGAGAGGCTATTCTTTACACCCTCAAAGAGAATTTGTTAATGGATCAAAATCGTATGAAGCAACAAGAAGATCAAGTTCGCTATAAACGTCAACTTTCTTAAGAAGACTAGGTGTTCCTTCGACTGCAACCTTATAAGCAAACTTCACTCAAGGTCGACCATTGTCAGAAACTAGCGCCCAAATTTCATGGTCCTTATATAGTTCTCAAGAGTGTGGGAAAGGTGTCCTATCAATTATATTTTCTCAGTCATTCAAATCTCCATCCATTTTTTCATGTCTCCTGCTTAAATAAGGTGATTGGAACTAAGTTCCAAACTCAAACCAACATTCTCGAGTTGGATGAAGAAGGCTCCATCTAGTTGCAACCACAAGTAGTTTTGAACCAGCGTGAGCATCATCTTCCTGAGCGCACCATCAAGGAAGTGTTAGTCCATTGGAAAGATACAACTCTAGCAGATGCCACTTGGGAACTAGTTACCATTCTATAGAAATTACCTCATCTCAAGCCTTGAGGACAAGGATGTTCTTAAGGGCGAGGGCATGTTAGGGACCTAACCTCCCTGACCCCTCACATAGGTAGAATAATATATTTCCATGTAATAAAGGCCAATATTAATAAGGCCTAGAAATAAGTAAGAATAAGTCAAATGTAAGAAGACCTAGTAAAAGCTTTCGCTTCTAGAAGGATCTTCCTCTAGAATTTTCTTTTGGATAGATAGATTTAGTATAAATAGGAGTAGAGGGTATGAGAATATTTGTCTTGGATATTAATGTAATAGATCTCTACTTTGCTAGAGGTTCCCCCCTCGAAGAGGCAAGTGAACATTTCTATCTGTATTAAAGGTGCTCTTTTTGGTGTTATTCTGGTACTATTATGGTATTGATATGGTTACTTTATTGTTGTTCTTCCATTGCTTGTTGAATATTTATGTTCTGCAGACTATAATATATCTAGAATATTACAACTTCTAGGTTGGCTTTGTTCCATGCCGATTTTGATTTGACCTTGTATTGTATGATCTACATCACCTAAACTACATAAGGGTAATCGATAAAAATGTGAGTGATACATTCCCCATGAGATATGAATAAAGGACATCTACTTGGGCCACACCATCCACGTTTTAAATTGTTGTCCTAGATGATAAGTTTGTTGTTAAGGGCCAGCCAGAGAGTGATTTTGCATTTTAGTGGGGCATTATTTTTCCATCGGGGTAGCCACCACCATTTTTTGATTCTCATAAATAAGGATTCCCAGATGGATAAGTATCCAACCTTGGCATTGAAGGAGATGGAAATGGGGTTCTGAGACCAGCATAGGGTATCCAAAGTATCTTCGTTGAGTATAATGAAATTATATATTATGCATCATATGTAGAGGTTCAATTCTTCTGCGGAATTTCCTTCTAGTTCTAGGGAATAAATTATTTTCCACCCATTCCTCCCTCATGGTTAAGGGTCGTGAGACTTGGCATCATTGAGAGTGTATATGTGCTAAGTGATCATGGCTCGGATGAGGGACTCTAAGCATATTGAATAGTTTCCAATTCCTAATTATGGGTCTTTTCCAATGCGAATTTGTCTAATTTTTCCAATTTTCAACATTGTCCATTCACCCACTCGAGGGAAAGCAGTCACAAGGGCCTTCCATACTATAGAATTTTTGGAGGGTTTTCTAGGATGGCAGAACCAGTCCGCGATGGTCATATTGGGGAATTATTTGGATTCATTTGCCTTACACATAAAGAATTACTTTTTCTTAGTTTCTAGAGGATTCGGCCAACTAGATCTTGGACAAAGATGTAGATTTTTTCTAGGCCCCAACTTCCTATTTCTTTAGGCATCGCGATCAAGGACCATTTAGCTAGATGGATCCCTCCCATTTTTCATTGGTCGAACCACAAATACTAGAAAAATATTTTATGAATCTTCATGAGAATTCCTTTAGGTATGGTCTCTATAGAACAAGAGTAAACCAGGATGCTTTCCAGGACCAACTTAAGAAGCACCAATCTTCCACCTCTAGAAATAAGTATGCCAACCCAGATGGATACTTTCTATTCAATCTTCTTCACAAGCCACCCATATCGAGTCATGAGATAATTGTCTGGTTTCAGGTGGAAACCCAGATATTTAAATCCTTCATCCATAGAACATATAGGGGATGGGATTATATTGTTAAACTAAAGGGTTTCCTGGTCGAAACATTAATTGAGTATAAGGCATGATTTTTCATAATTTTTCACCATTCCTGTGGCTACACAAAATAGTTCCAGAATTCCCTTGAGAGTGATAATGTCCCTTTTCAAACCGATGGTGCTACAAAAAATTCCATCGATGAAAAGGAGGTGGGAAATCGCCTCTGTGAAGGACACCTTGAACCCCCTTATCGATCTTGAAGACTTGGCCTTGGGGATCACTTTTCTTAACACCTCGGTAATGATGAGAAACAAGAGAGGGGAAAGGGGACATCCATGTCTCAGCCATTGAGATTCGTTAAAGAATCTTGAGGGAGCTCTATTTATTAATACAACAAAGGAGGTTGATTGGATACAACCCATTATCCAATTCACCACCTGAAGGGATGATCCAAGAGAATCTCTACATAAGGATTTATGACTTTGCAAAAAATGGAGAAGATCATTAAAATTTTAATTAATGATAGGTGAAAAAGTTTAAAAGGAATGTTTAATGCTTCATATTGTAAAAATGATTAATATTTTTTAGCATAATGTGTTGATGTATTTCTCATTAAATTTGTAAAAAAGAAATTCAAATTAAGTGAGAGAATCCACCTCAAAATTAATTTCCTAGTTTTAAGGGTAAATTAGTTTTATGTGAGAATCTTATGTCACAAATTAGTTTCCTAATTTTAAGAGGAAGTTGGGAGTCTCATCAGTTGATTTGGGATTCTTCCTCATTTTATCACAATTTGTTTCCTAGTTTCAAGGGGAAGTTGAGGTTGGTTGAGATGCTTTCTCATTTTTGTCCTTGAGTTGTTATTAGATCCTAAAATTGTGGATATTGTGTAACACCCTATTTCCCCCAGTTTGTAATTATAACTATATTGGCCAAGGAACTATGGAAAACTCAAAGGTGTGAATGTTTGATTTAATGGACCTTTGTGTAAAAGGTCAATGAATGTAAATTATGTTATTTTAATAGAAAATGGATAGGTGTTGCATAACTACTGGAAAGGGGATGTGATAAGAAAAGACCATGAATGCTATGAAAAAGTGGTGGAGGGCACCAGGAATGGTCGCATTAACCTCCACCGAACTAGTACTTTGTTGTATTTAATTACTCAAGATCAGAACAACCCTATGACCCAAGAATGAATTACAGTCGGGTTGGTAGGTGGGAAGTCCTCCTCAAGAGTTAATGAGAGGATGGGGTAGACCACCCATCTGTAAGGATTTCAAACCTAACCACAGACTGGGAATTCGAGCTACATGCAATCTTGTTGAGGAAGGCAAGAAAGGAAGCATGGTGGGCAGGGGGAGAGTTGCGAAGAGTGCAGAGACGAGAGTGGAATCTCTCGAGTGTGAGGAAGGAATGAAAGAGGAAAGTGAGTTATGATCATATAAAATAGGGACTGAGTCGAGAGAAAGAGAGTAACCTTCGTCCCTATTTATTTCTTTACTGGGATAAGGAGAGTAACCTTCATCTCTATCTATTTCTTTATTGGGAGAAGGAGAGTAACCTTCGTCCCTAAATTTCATTGTGCTGGAAGAAAGAGAATGAATCTCAAAGCATCATGTTCTAAGCTTGGGGGTGTCCAGTGGTAAATCCATTAGGAGTGACTGAGCCTATGGTTTGGTGGAAACGAGCACCCCTTTCAATAGTCCCATCATGCCTTATGGTTCGGATAAGTGTTTTCATGCCTTGTGCTTTGAATTGGAAATAATGGATGCATGCATGTATTTATGTGTCTATAAATGGTTTATGTATTGAAATGATTAATTTATGAGTTTGTGTTTGTTCCCTTGAGAACTTATGCTTCTGCTTGATTTTCCATATGCGCCAGTTTAATTCCTCTTAGGCGTTTCC
Source organism: Picea mariana (assembly GCA_032191745.1). Lineage (NCBI taxonomy): Eukaryota > Viridiplantae > Streptophyta > Pinopsida > Pinales > Pinaceae > Picea > Picea mariana. The sequence continues at coordinate 158,256 of JASDQU010108234.1, read as the reverse complement.
CTGAGGAATTGTAGCACAGTTCTAGAGTCAGAGAAAACCTCTTGGCACTACTACCATTTCAGTAACCTCAAGATTTTAACTTGCCATGTTTCAGAGCTTAAAGTCCTGTGAGTTAGGGAGGCGCTCCCTTCAGACCAATAGTCTAAGATACTTTGAACTCGTTCCTAAGTTCTTAACCAAAAACCTGACTAAGAGTAGGGTTAATAGCCCAAGAGTCATCTGAAGGTCCATGTGACCTGGCTCTAGGAACCCTGTGCTAAAGGAGTTATCTCATGAAGTTTTCTAAACCTCAAGAGCTCGAAGCTTTGAGATGTCAAATTTCACAATAGTCAAGTTACCCGAACTACTGGAGTAACAAGAACCGTAGATGACTTAAGAATCTGACAGCGAAGATGGATGCGATCCATTTAACGGGAGGAGAAGCCATGCCAGTTGTCAGATCAATTGAAATACCCACTGGAGTTAATGAATCAAACATCGTCCACTCGATTAAAATCGATGGTTGGGAATCATTGTGAAGCGCAAAGGTGAAATTAGTGGACATATTAGTTCATGGAACACAATCAACCAACAACATTGATCTCATTGGGAATGGAATACCATTGACCATGATTATACTAGAGTCGGGCGAGCACTTCCCAAATTGTGGAGGTTGGACCCCGTAATCACTTTGAACCATCGATCTGTGAACGAAGATCGATGGTGGTGAATCATTGCGGAGCATGAAGGTGAAATTAGAGGACGCGCTAGTTCACGACCCACAATTCACCAATGTTGTTGATCTCGTCGGGCTGGAATATCAACGACTTTGGTTAGACTGAGTTGGGTGAGTACTTTTCAGATTGTGGAAGTTGATATCTCTGATAAAGAGTGCGCATGTTGGGGCCCCTCAATCACTGTGAACCGTTGATCAGTGAACATATTGGTATTGGCCGAACGATGAACGTCAGACCTAGAAAAGTTTCTAGGTGTATAGTCGTGAGTTCCTTTGGAAATTCGTGGAGTAACAGAGTCCTTATGTACCTTCGATCTGAGAGAAAGGACATGTGTCGAAAAATCATCTAATTTGGGTGTAATCACTCTGGGAGAGAGCACGTTTGGAGAGGTTGAACCTCATAAATCCTGAAGAGCTGAAGTGATTTGCAGCCATCGATCCGTGGGAGACACACGTCAATGGATTGTCGACTTCGGGTGGAATCACTATGGGAGAAAAGAGGATATGTTGAACAAGAACTCCCGAAGATCGAAGAGTCAGAGTTCATCTGAGTTGTCCATCAACTAAGGACAAGTGTCAATAGATCTTCCATTTCAGTAGATAGCCACTTCGGAGGAAAGTGGGGTCACGTGAATAAGGACTCTTGAACTCCGAAGTCTCGAAGTAAATCATGACCATCGATTTGAAAGAGACACGCATCAATAGATCGTTGAATTCGAGTGAATTCACTTCAGGAGAAAAGGATTTATGAGCGTTCGGAATCCCAAACATCGAAGTCCAAAAGTGGACCCGAGCCGTTGATTTAGATGGACGTGTGGCGTCAGATCTGGAACTGTGGGTACAGAGTAATTTGAAGGAAAAAGAGTTGGAGTGCTCGAAATATCCGAACGTCGAAGCCCAAAGGAGATCATAACCATCAATCACCAGGGACGCATGGAGCACGATCCTTGACTTCGAAAGAAAGTACTTCGGGAGAATATAGTGTATATGTTTAGAACTCCCGAATGTCAAGATCCTGAAGTGAATCAGGGCCGTCGAAAATCCCCGAGGACACACGGCGTCGGATGGTGCACTTCAGAGGATTAGTACTCCAAAGGTTTTACGAGGAGGTGTTTTGAATTCCACAGAAGCCCGAAGGCCCAAATTCATTGAGGGTCATTGATCTTGAGGGAGAGTAGGAACTGTTGATCCCTTCATTCCAGTTCAAAACTTCACCACTTCAGAGTTCAGAGGAATTGGCATGTGATGAATCAAAAACTCCAGAAGCCCGAAGTTCTGAAGCGCTAGAATAGGTTCCTGTGGCCTTGAAATTCGGTCATATCTGTGTTCAGATGCGATGGTCATTGAAGTAAAAGGGGATAGGCCTCGATTTTAAAATTAGAGACCATGGATAGAGGATTTGATTATTTAAGGAGAATGAAATTTTTACGCGCCACCATGGGTGTGTTACAAATTGGCATCAGAACATGGTAAAAATGCTTGGCCTACTTGGGCTCATGGACAAGTCACTTAAAAACAATATTTAGATTACTTTTAAGAGTGACACCGTATGTTACTGCTTTCTTAAAGAGTCTGGTTAAATGTTTTTTTTAGGAAAAGAATGAAAATTTCTACTGTGTGTGTTCATTTAAGAAATTTGAACTATGTATTTTTCATAAACTAATATATTGTTGGCTAACAACAACTATTTTGTTAGCACTCGAGCAGTCAGTAAATCACGGGAAAAATTCAAGTCTAAAGGATGGTGACATGCTATGAAGCGGGGGATGATTCCCACAATAGAGACAAAGAATCTGAGGAAAGGAGGGCAGTGGAAACCCCTATGGATATGGTTGAAACTGTAAGGAGCCTCAGGGCCGAAATATAGAGTTGTAATCCTGACAACGAGAAATTGATAAAGGAGAAAGAAAAACAAACAAAAATTAACAAAGTCTTGTTGTAGAGCTTATCCGACATACAGAGGCAACTACAGCATGAACCTGCAACTAGTCATGTGGACCGACGACATGGGAAGAGAATTCAAAGTCCACATGAGATCTGAAAACATGGCCCCATAAGAAACCATACTAGGAGAAGTACCTCGAAGAAGGCTCAACCTTGAGGCAGGGGACACTCATCGGGAGAGTCCTTTGGAAAGGAAGATGGCAACTCCGAGGGATATTCTAGTAGAAAAAATAGCTCACATTCTCAAGGGAAAGGAAAGAAGCGAAATCATTCCAAAATTCGTGATCCTGAAGAATTCAAGAAATCCAAACCACCCTATTTCGATGGAGATATTAAGAAAGGAGAAGAGGTTGAATCTTGGTTTCTTGGTTTAAATAAGTACTTCAGAGTCCATGACTACTTTAAAAACTTGAAGGCTCAAATAGTCATCTTCAACCTGAATGGAAAGGATTCCATTTGGTGGGAAGACCTTAGGAATGTGAAGGGAGTCCATGAGAAGGACTTGTCATGGAAACAGTTTGAGAAATACTTCAGGAAGCAGTATATGTCAGAGAAATACATGGATGGGAAAAATAAGGAGTTCTATGAACTCAAGCTGGGATAGTTCACCATAGATGAATATGTTAATAAATTTCTTGAGCTACTGAGGTATGTACCCTACATAAAGGATGAAAAGGTGAAAATGCAACGATTTATTAGTGGGTTACCTTAGAACTAAAGGGACAAGATTGAGTTTGACGAACCAAAGACCTTAGAAGAAACCATCCAGAAGGTGAGGTATTGTTATGAACAGTTCGAGAGTAAGACAAAACCTCATGAAAACTGGAAGAAGAAGAGTAGTTCGGGATTCAAGAAGAAGGGGTTTAAATCCTCAAGATTTAAGAACTATGGGAATGGTTCTAGGATGAACCTTCCTATGAGAAGTGTGTATCAGAAAAATTTCCCCTCTCAGAGTGGAACAAAACTTTTGAGGTAGTCCCGAGAAAGACTAATAACCCAAATAAAGTACCCTTAAAATGTTGGGGTTGTGGAGAAGATCATCTATTGAGGGATTGTCCACACAGGCAACAGAACAATAGGAGAGTCTACAATATCCAAAAAGATACCACCGACAATGATGTGGCTAGGAGCATGCCACGAATTTATGCATCCTTGGGAAATAATCAAGTCGACTACCACGATCAGTGGTGGAGATGGAAGGTATGATTGCCAACCATCTAGTTTCTATTTTAATTGACCCTAGTTCTAATTTGAGTTATGTGGCCCCTCATACTATTGATAAGTGTAAACTGCAACTAGTTAGACATGTTAAGTTGTGGTTGGTACAACTAGCCACTGGGACCAAAAAAAAAGTAGCATAGGTCAGACCAGCTTTCCAATTCATCGTGGATGGATTACCCACCCGAGCGACCCTTAACATACTTCCCCTGGGATCTTATGACTTGTTGATTGGTATGGATTTGTTGGCTTCTTATAAAACTAATTTGGATTGTTACCATAAAACTTTAGAATGTGTAAATGAAGAAGGGAGAAAGATAACCCTCCAAGGGTTCAGAATCTTCTCTTAGTGAGACAAATATCATCCCTTCAAATGAAAAATTATTGCAAAAAGGGGTGTCCTTTATATGCAATACAGGTGTTGGAATCTGTTAAGGATGACAAACCAAATCTAGTGGACCACCTCATATTAAGAGAATATAAGTACGTGTTTCTTATGGTGAGTGGGAAATCCCACTTACAGACTTAGCATTTAAGGGTTCTAATCATGCATTCAGAAAATGACCGTTTAAAGACCTCTACTTTTTCCTATTCTCCCAACACAAAATCCCACATTCATGCAATACAAAGGTGCAAACAAGATTAGGTAAATCTACCTTGAATCATTCATTTGATGTCGATCCCTTCGCTTTCACTTTCTCCTTGACTGCAAGCCTCCTCCCAAAGTTGACCTGCATTCACACATGGACAAACAAAGAGTTGCAAACATGCATTTCATATAGTAATTACTAGGTTAGATGTGACAATATTATAAAATAAATACACAATTTGAACACATGATATGGTGGGACGAAAAAATTATTCCTTTTTGTATTAATCTTCATAAGAGTGATCTTACAATATGTGGCCAACACTACTCCTCGAACTTGGTCCTGGGCTCCTCTTCACAATGCACCAACTACTCAACCTCACAATACAATTGCAGGAAATTGGAGCAAAGGGGGGATAAATTTGGGCAGAGTTTCTATACCCTTCTTCTTTTTCTTTTAATGGGACCCCTACCCCTTATTTTATAGGTATTTACCTGATTGAATGACTAGCCATAGGTAGTCAAACGGTTTTAGCAATTTCCCGAAACTTTGTTTCCCGTTGGCAAATTTCCATTTTTCGTGCTTTTGTCAATATACGCGGGTTGTAGAAGGCCTGCATGCGTATTCATGAGTGCACATGCGGGATGTAGAAGTCTAGGGCACGTATGGCTCAAAAAGATGGCTTTTTAGAAGAGCTTGGCTCAAGAAATTGGCAACTAGTAGGGCCAAAGGCTAGATATGCAGGCTAGGTGAAAATTAGGTTTATAACAGATGCCCCCTAAAGTTTGAGGTCAGAAAAGCATCTGATGGCTGAAATGCTTTACCAATATTCGTCAATGTGCCAAGTGAGTGAGCCCAAGGACCAGTATTCGAGAGCTGCCATCTGTAAAATAACATTTGTTCTCTCCGAGGTGGGCATACCCATGCTCGAGTTAAAAAGAAAACTAAAAGCATGGATGCCAATCAAATACACTGCAGATCCATGTCATATAACTATATAAAGTGTAGCCGCAAGTAATACATAATGGATATACATCTCAAAATGAAAAGATATACATGTATAGTATTCATCTTCAAGAAGCTAAGTGTCGTCTGATGGCTGGAGATGATGCTTTTAGAGATCGAGCAACAACTTCAAGATCTTCAAAACTCAGGTAATAGTGTAATGTCAGTATACGAATTCACTACCCAGAGGTCTTCGACAGCTCATCGTGAATAGACAAGAGGATCTCAGTGATCATACAAAGAACTTCATTGATTTTGAACAAGGATTTGATTGATATTTTAGGATGGTCGAGCATGAGGACAAGAGACAAACTGCAGAAAGGCTGACACAAGCTTGGTAAAAACTTCCCTTGGATAGTAGCATGACAAATGATGAGACTCAAGCAGCATGATATTGACATAAATTGACGATGTAGGAGGCAATGCCAAATCTCCATATGTTTGGAAGAATAACCAAACAAAGGAGGACACAACTCTATGAGAACAACTTTCTGTAACGACCCTGCTTAAATAGATGTATAGGATTATTAATTGTAATTAATTTAATAATCTAACTATCCTAAAAGTTAGCTAAACAATAATTATTTCTTAGATAACTTTAACCAATTAATTATTATTAATTACTTGTTCATGATTGTCAAGGATTAATTAAGTATTAATTAACTCATTAATTAATTAAGTAAAGAAATAAAAGGGGGTTAATAAATTATATTGTTAAAAAGGTTACATACACGGAAAGGGATAAGATATTAATTACGAAAGGATAAAATAATAAATGAAAGGATAAGGGGCATTAACTATGCGTAGGTAAGGAAGTAAATGCAAGAGGCGGTGAAGGAAGGATATGGAGGGGGAGGAGGTTTACGAAGAGGAATCATTCTACGGGATCATGATTTTTTTTTGAGGTTTCTCTTGGATTGCAGAGAGGGGAGTTGAGTTCTGTAGTTGGATTGGATTAGTACAGGCACCGGTTTGTTGGAGGTTTTGGGCACGGGGGCCAGGATATCCATATCATATCCTGGAGCTAGGAAGTTGACCTAGTTGGCAGGGTGGAACAAGGTTTGGGCAATGTTTACACAGTTCAGCAGCGGTCAATAAGGCAAGTGGAAAGCAGAGGGTTAGCATCAGACCCAGGTAATTTAAATTGTGTATTTGTTTTATTTTGGTATAAAATTTTATTATTTGTTGATAAATTTATATGCGAATGTGCTCAATTAAAGAAATTTTTGAATTTTACTGTTCTGCTCAATTAAAGGAATTATTGAATTTTACTGTTATGTTTGTAGAATTAATTGATGTTAAAAAATATGGCCACTACACTTTCTAAGGTCATACTATATTCCATATCTTTGATGAACAAACGAAAAGATGTGCTTTTTCCAAGGGCGACTCATTGTGTTGTCAACAAAAAAATAAAATAATTTCCCCTTCCTCTTTTTGGTGTATATTTGATTTTTTTGTCTTTTTTCAATAATTTTGGAAATCTTTTGAAAAAAGAATAAAATAATGTTACGTTACAAAGGAGGAACATGTGTCGCTAGCATACTAGTTCCAGGTGCAAGGAACACACTAATGCTCAAAGCCAGGGGACATATGCAGGAAAAGGACACTCGAAAAAAATCCTCCATGGGCCAATGGTGTCAAGATGCAGAGGCAAAGTGCTACAGGGCTTGCGTATAAGGCATGATTTAGATGGTTCAGTTGAGAGTAACATGGAGTTGGCATTAGGCCAAAGATGCAGGTATGCAAATGCGATTAATAAGACACACAATGGTAATGTCCTTCAATGTAATTTTAACGATCCTAGAGAAGGTAAGCTCGACGGTTTTTCATATTTAGAGAGTCTGAAAAAACATAAAAGGAGACTCCCGTGGGGTACCTTTTTTGAATATAGTCTAGTCGGCTCAAAAAAAGGGTAAACTAGCACCGACCAGACGTCTTTTCAAAACCATTTTAACGAGTGTGATAAAGACAAGGTCACTCGACAATTTTTTCATTTTTAAGGAGTCTGAAAAAATATTAACTATGGACTCCATAAAGGTTGTTCTTCTTAGCCATTTTAACGAGTGTGAAGAAACAAGGTCACTCGATGATATTTTCAATTTTAGGGAGTCCGGAAAGAGCTTAACTATGGACTCCATGGGGGTGCCTTTTTCGTAAATTTAGTCCCTCGGGCCCGAAAAAAGGGGTTAAATTATACTTGAGGATACTCTTCTAGAGAACTGAAGTTCCTAGAGTATACCTTTGTTCGTACAACTGACCATCCGGACCAAAAAATGGGTAAACTACCACTGGACAGATGTGCCTTCAAATTTCAATTTAACGAGCATGAAAGACCACAAGATCACTCGACAATCTTTTCATGTTTTAAAGGGTCTGAAAAGGGCTTAAAAGAAGAACCGTGGGGGCTACGACTCATGTATGAAATTGGTTCAAGTAGAGCCCACTGTTAGGCTCAGACCAAGAGTCTATTTGATAGTCAACATGGAAAGTCTCCCAAAAGGGAATAAAACACAAACCATGGTGTAAGTTCTCCCTCGGTATAAAAACTGTATTCGTGACTTCAAGAATAGCCTCATCTGAAGGCAATTCAAAATCCAAGAAATCACACAAACGAGGGTCGAAAGTCCCAAAGGGTGAAGTAAACTGACCATATTCCATATGATGATGGAGTTTTTGGCCAGGATTGGTAGAGTCTATCAGAGAAGAATCACAAGCACGAGGGCTTGAGGATATTCAAACAACGAGATCAGACTCAGAAGGATACTCAAGCCTACTTGGACAAAGAAGGAGAAGCAAGGGATCCCATGCCTCCATTGGATAAACCAATGGATCAATTGTTGATTCCAAGTCTCGAGAAGGAAAACATGATTACACAAGTTCCTACTCAAAAGCAATTGAACACCAAGGATAAGATTCCACATAATTAACCCGTGGAGGGGTGGCATCTACATGAACACTAGGAACATATAAAGGGGTAGCCTAAACTAATGCTAAATTAGGATGGTGATTATCATATGCCAGCTGGTAAATAGTGACAATGCTTCCATTGTGAGGGAAATGCATCACCCGAAAGAGTGTATATACCACAACATTCATAGCATATACATAATCACACCTGAGAATCATATTGAAATCTAACGAGCCTTTCACCACTATAATCTCAACAAGGACAGTCTTCCCACCTAACGAGATAGTTAATTGAGGAAGAACCCCCAAATATTCACTAGGACGTCTATCAAAATCCAACAGCTCATGTGAAGTAGACACAATCTTGGGAGATCCCAAGACTTTCCAAACCGAGGAGGATAAAATACTTGCAGAGACTCCTTCATCCACAATGCATCGATAAATGTTTGTTGAATTAAATTCAACCCTTATTTGAAAAGGTGTGGAGGAAGGAAGACGAGGCTCAACAAGTTCATTCCAATCAAAGGAATCCATCCTAGGGCTTGGAGGGGGTTTGCTCAGAATGAGTGGAATGCCCCCTTGTTCTAAAAATACTGAACTGGAAATGCTAAAACCATAGTCGGTAGACACTTCACTCCTTAAGAGAGGAGTTAGATCAGTCGAAGATAGCATTGGAGTGACCACTTTCTCAAACAATGACTACATAGGCTGTGAGACTACATGGTCTAAAGGCACCTCACCCCTCAAAAGAGGAGTGGGATCAACCGATGACTGCATCGGCATGACCACTTTCTTAAAAAATGGTTGAATAGGATGAGAGACTACAAGGTCTAAAGGCACCATACCCCCCAAAAGAGGAGTGGGATCAGTCGATGACTTCATTGGCGTGACCACTTTCTCAACCAATGGATGAATAGGCTAAGAGAATACAAGGTCTAAAGGCATCTCACCTCTCAAAAGAGGAGTGGGATCAGCCGATGACTGCATCGGCATGACCACTTTCTCAATCAAGGCTTGAATAGGCTGAGAGATTACAAGGTTTAAAGGCACCTCACCCCCCAAAAGAGGAGTGGGATCAACCAATGACTGCATCGGCATGACCACTTTCTCAACCAATGGATGAATAGGCTGAGAGACTACAAGGTCTGAAGGCACCTCACCCCTCAAAAGAGGAGTGGGATCAACTGATGACTACATCGACATGACCACTTTCTCAACCAATGGATGAATAGGCTGAGAGACTACAAGGTCTAAAGGCACCTCACCCCTCAAAAGAGGAGTGGGATCATTCAAGTCCATAAAAGTCTCACACACTGACTCTGGCAGATGAGTGTTATCAAAACAACGTCTATAAAGAGGTGGCTCCACGTGTTTAAGTGGAAGACCGAAAAAGTCCTCACGACCGGCAGAGTGGGCAGTCTACCACCCTAGGTCAAAGACCCAAATACATGACTGAATAACTCACTATGGAAAACTAGGGAGCATAAAGCACACACTAAAAGTTCTTAAAGGAAAATCAAGCAAACGACTAACTACTTGGAAGAACAGTTACACCAGCCAACACTAGAACAACTTACCGATGCAAGTGAAACTCGAATACGGAAGCACCTTCCGAGTATATTCTGCAAAGCATGGCCCAATGTCTACCCTAGGTACCATGGTATACCCCCACAGTCACCTGTGTAAGTCCCTAAAATAAAGGCAACTAAGTTGCCAACGCCCGAACAGTCACTAGGTGGGTATAGTCAACAATTGGGTAGATCGCAATGAGCAGGGTATCAAGCCCAAAACCTATCAAGGGCATATAAAGAAAGTTTTTCAGAAGACAACTAAGGACCTTGAATGGATTTGACACCCATGAAGCTCTATGGAAAATGCGATCAATGGAATCCCAAGATAAGCCCTCTATATGCGTTCTCCACTATGTTCGGTTTGGCTTTGGAGGGGTTATCTCCACTACCTTTCCACACACGACCTTGTGTTTAGCCCCTGTGTTAGAGGGTGCTCCTGGATAACTTCCACGTTACAACACTTCTACATTTCCTAACTCAGACTCCAATGTTTGATTTAAATGGCCTTGAAGAGTTTTCTCTCCAACCTAATTCAAGGCCCTAACCCTAAACTAGTTGGCTGACCCTACAAACATAAAAAGTCTAGTTAATTTTAGATTTAGAATTCTTTTTAATGGCTTGATTTACTCAAAAAAGGGTGTGGTGGTGCAACTGATGTTGTTAAGACTCTTGCAAAAAATGATGAAACTTACATGAATACTAGAAAAGAATGATTATCTTTCTTATTTTTCTTTTGAATTGCTTTTAAGATGAGAAGAAAACACAACACTTTGATAAATTCTTTTTCTTTAAAAAAAAAAAAACAAGAAAACTGATGTCAAACCAATGCTACACACTATTATAATAGAGCCCACAAATGAATCAAGAAAACCCCTAAGAAGTCCTAGTTCTAATAGGGAAGAGGATGACTGCCTCTTTTGTTTTTAGAAAAATTTCCTCAATTCAGGCACACTACTGTCACTTCAGTAGCCAACATATGTACATGGGTTGTCCAAAGGCAGGGCATGTATGCATGTGTGCAGGGCCACTATAGGCCGTGTTCACCTCTGCAACTCCTCAAAAAATGAAAAACAAGCAATCAAGCACTGACAGAGACTACTGGTATTGAGAACCAAAATCCCTTGAAGACCCAAAAACTCACTTTGACAGAAAAAAAAATAAAAAAAATTCAAGGAAAATTTCATAGAAAAGAGCTAATATGAGGTGGTACCTAAGCTACAAACTGAAAAAATAGAGACCAAAATGAGATCCAGAAAACCCCTAAGAAGGATCACTTCTGACATGGAAGAGGATGACTGCCTCTCTATTTTTATTTTTTCTGAACTCAGGCATGTGACTGTCACTTCAACAGCCAGCATATGCATGTGGGCTGCCCAAGGAAAGGATGCGTATGTATGCATGTAGGACTACTGTAGGTCATGTGTGCCCCTATTTCTCTTCAAAAGAAGCAAGACAAGCAGCTAAGCTCAGGCAGGGAGTACTGGTATTGAAGACCAGAACCCCTTAAAGGTACATAAACTCACTCTAACAGAAAAAGATGCAAAGAAATATGAGAAAACAAAGCTAATCTGAGGTTTTTACCTGACTATGGACTGTTGAATCAGAGATCTAGAAGGACCCAAAAGATCCCTGAGAAGGATCACTTCTCCAGGGGAGAGTATGACTRCCTCTTCCTGAGAAGGATTTCCAAAGTTCTCAGACACGTAGCTAGCACTTCATCAGCAGGTGTACATATGCAGGATGATTAAAGGCAGGGCACATGCATACGCATTATGTCCCACTACAGGGTGCGTATGCTTCTTAAGACTCTCAAAAACATAAAATAAATAGTCTGGTAATCARAGCAGGGAAGACTGGTATTGAGAACCAGAACCCCTAAACACTCAGACTTCTTGCAGAAACTCAAAAAAGGCAGTAAAACCAATTTCAAAATACCCAATAAAAAATACCCAAAGAACCCTAGAGAGTCCCCATTATGGTCGCAAATTCTGATGGTGAGTGGGAAATCCCGCTTACAGACTTAGCATTTAAGGGCTCTAATCATGCATGCAGAAAATGATTGTTTAAAGGCCTCTACTTTTTCCTATTCTCCCAACACAAAACCCCACATTCATGCATACAAAGGTGCAAACAAGATTAGGTAACTCTACCTTGAATACTTCATTTGATGTTGATCCCTTCGCTTTCACTCTCTCCTTGACTGCAAGCCTCCTCCCAAAGATGACCTGCATTCACACATGGACAAACAGAGAGCTACAAAAATGCATTTCATATACTAATTACTGGGTTAGATGTGACAATATCATAAAATAAATACACAATTTGAACACATGATATGGTGGGACCAAAAAATTATTCCTTTTTGTATTAATCTTCACAAGAGTGATCTTACAATATGTGGTCGACACTGCTCCTTGAACCTGGTCCTGGGCTCCTCTTCACAATGCACCAACTACTCAACCTCACAATACAATTGCAGGAAATTGGAGAAAAGGGGGGGTAAATTTGGGCAGAGTTTCTATACTCTTCATCTTCTTCTTTTAATGGGACCCCTACCCCTTCTTTTATAGGTAGTTACCCGATTGAATGATTGGCCATTGGTAGTCAAACGGTTTTAGCAATTTCTCGAAACTCTGTTTCCCATCTGTAACTTTCCATTTTTCATGATTTTGTCAGTATACGCGTGCTATAGAAGGCCTTCATGTGTATTCATGAGTGCACACGCAGTTTGTAGAAGGCCAGGGAACATATGGCTCAAAAAGAGGGCTTTTTAGAAGAGCTTGGCTCAAGAAATTGGCAACTAGTAGGGCCAGCGGCCAAGTATGCAGGATGGGTGCAAATTAGGTTTATAACAAATTCCATAAGAGGTACCAGGTCTACCTCTGAGAAGATACATTGACTTCTCAATAGAACTTGTACCAGGAGCAATGCCAACATCTAGAATGCCCTATAGGATGAGTACGTCAGAGCTGCTTGAGCTCAATCTACAACTAAATGAGATAATGGAAAAAGGCTACATTAGACCCAATGTACCTTCATGGGGAGCAGCCATCTTGTTTTTGAAAAATAAATATGGCACACTCCGACTGTGCATAGATTATAGGCAACTCAATAAGACAACCATAAAGAACAAGTAACCCTTACCAAGAATCGATGACTTGTTCAACCAATTGGGAGGTGCTTTCATTTTATTGAAGATTGAATTAAGGTTTGGATGCCAACAAGTCTGAATTAAGGATGAAGACATCCACAAAACAACCTTCAGGATGAGGTATGGTCACTATGAATTTTTGGTGGTGCCATTTGGGTTAACCAATGCCCCCGCCACTTTTATGTTCTTGATGAATAATGTACTCAACAAATATATGGACAAATTTTTATTGGTTTTCATTAATGATATCCTAATCTACTCCAAGAACATAGAGGAGAATTAAGAACATCTTAGACTCGTACTTCAAGTACTAAGAAAGCATCAACTCTACGCTAAGTTTAACAAGTGCACCTTTTTCAAAAAGCAAGTCCATTACTTAGGTCATGTTATTTCTAAATAAGGGGTTGTAGTAGACCCTGCCAAGATAATATCTATTATAGAATGGCCTACCCCAAAGGATGTATTTGATATCAAATCCTTCATGGGCTTAGCAGGATACTATAGACGTTTCATAAAAGGGTTTTCCAAGATTTGCTATCCAAACACTACCCTTTAGAAAAAGGGGGTTAAATTCACTTGGACATCAAAATGTGAAGAAAGATTTCAGTAATTGAAATACCTCATGACCCATGCACCTATGTTGAATATTGCAAATCCTGATAATGATTTCCTCGTGTGTACAGACACCTACAAGGAAGGACTCGGAGGATTCCTTATGCAAGAGGGACGTGTAATTTTCTACGCCTCCAGGAAATTGAATGAGCATGAAATCAATTATGTGACCCATGACCTAGAGTTGGCTTCCATAGTACATGATTTAAAAATGTGGAGGTATTACCTCTTGGGTAGGAGATTTGTGCTTATGACGGACCATTGTGGGTTGAGGAACATGTTTGATCAACCAAAACTCAATGCTAGGAAAGCTAGGTGGATGGATCTCCTTAGTGAGTTTGATTTCGAAATCAAACACATCAAAGGAAAGGAAAATAGGGTGGTCGATGCCCTTAGTAGAAGTTTAAGAATGATTCACCTGGCAGTGATAAGAACGTGTGAAATAGATGTCAGGGAAAGAGTCACAAATGCAAAAGAAACAAATGCATTCTTCAAGATCGTGACCTCATACCTAAGGCAAGAGCCTGCAAGGATAAAGTATGAAGGCTACCAGATGCTCGATGAAGGCATGTTGACTTATAGAAACAAATTGTATATTCCAAACTGTGATGACTTGAAGAGGTTCATAATGGATGAAATACACAAGAGACCATATACTGGTCACCTAGGATATCAGAAAATGATCATGACCACTAGGAAACAATTCTATTGGTCTGGATTGAAGAAAGACATCGCTGACTATCTAGCTAAGTGCCTAGAATGCTAGCAAGTTAAGATACAACACCAACATCCAGTAGGGTTGTTACGGCCCGTACCAATCCCAGAATGGAAATGGGAAACCATCTCCATGGATTTCATCATCAGATTACCAAAGTGGACCAAGACAAATGATGCCATCATGGTCGTGGTGGATAAACTAAGTAAGTCTGCTCACTTCGTTCCTTTCAAGTCAACTTGAAAGGTGATATATATTGCCAACATCTTCATGAAGGAGATATCCTGACTGCATGACATGCCTAGGGAAATTGTATCTGACAGAGACACCAAATTTACTTCAAGATTTTGGAAATCCTTAATGGTCTTTTTTAGACTAAATTATTGTTCAGCACAACCTATCACCCTCAAAATGATGGACAGACAGAAAGATTAAACCAAATATTAGAAGACATGCTAAGGATGGATGTAATGCATTAGCCTAAGAAGTGGGAAGACTACCTACCATTGGTAGAGTTTTCCTACAACAATGGTTATCAAGAATCTTTTAATATGATCCCTTTTCAAGCCCTCTATGGTAGATAGTGAAAAATCCCAATCAGCTGGAGTAATACAGTGGACATAATTACCTTCGAACCTGACATGTTGAAAGAAATGGAACAATAAGTGATTCAGATAAAGAAAAATATGAATATTTCTTAGGATAGACAGAAAAGTTACGCCGACAGAAAGAAAACTCCGAGAGAGTTCAAGACAGGAGACCATTTCTATCTCAGAGTTAGGCCCGGGAAGAGCTCCTTGAAAATGGGAGCTTTTTCCAAGCTAGCACCTCGCTATTGTGGACCCTTTGAGGTCTTATATAGAGTGGGACATGTAGCCTATAGGCTAGCACTCTCTCCCACAGTAAAGGAACATAATGTTTTCCATGTTTCAATATTCAACAAATATGTACATGATTCTAATCATATAATTGACTGGTCTGTGATCTAGGTGGAGTCAGAGGGATAACTCCTGCCAGAACCCCAATGCATACTAGACAAGAAGGAAAACTCACTCAGGAACCGAACCATTGCATAGGTTAAGGTGCAGTGGAAATAATTTGGCCCAGATGAGGCTACGTGGGAAATAGTGGATTCCATGAGACATTCATATCTGATTTTGTTTACTCCTGTATATACATATCATGTTAATAGATAGAACATCTAGGACAATGTTCCTTAAAGGGGGAGGGAATTGTAACACCCTGTTTCCCCCAGTTTTTAATTATAACTGTATTGGCCAATGAACTATGCCAAACTCAAAGGTGTGAATGTTTGATTTAATGGACCTTTGTATAAAAGGTCGATGAATGTAAATTTTGTTATTTTAATATAAAATGGATACATGTTGCATGACTGTTGGAAAGGGGATGTGCTAAGAAGAGCCCACGAATGCTATGAAAAGGTGGTGGAGGGGACCAAGAATGGTTTTGTTAACCTCCACCGAACCAGTACTTTGTTGGATTTAATTGTTAAGGATCAGAACAACCCCATGACCCAGGAATGAATTACAGTTAGGCTGGTAGGTGGAAAGACCTCCTCAAGCTTTAATGAGGGGATGGGGTAGACTTCTCATCTATAAGGCTTCCAGACCTAACCACAGACTAAGAATTAAATCCACACACAACGTTTCTAAGGAAAGAAATAAAGGAAGCGTGGTGGGTAGGGGGAGACCTTCAAAGAGTGCAGAGATGAGAGTGGAAGCTCTCGGGTCCAAGGAAGGACTGAAAGAGGAAAGTGAGTTTTGATCACAGAAAATAGAGATTGAGTGAGGAGAAGGAGAGTAAACTTCATCCTTATATATTTCTGTATTGGGAGAAGGACAGTAACCTTCATCCCTAACTTTCATTGAGCTGGAAGAAAGAGATTGAATCTCAAAGTATTATGGTCTAATCTTAGGGGTGTCTAGTGGTAAATCCATTAGGAGTGACTGATCCTATGGTTGGGTGGAAACGAGCACCCCTTTTAGTAGTCGCATCACGCCTTATGGTTCTGATAAGTGTTTTCATGCCTTGTGATTTGAATCGGAAATAATGGATGCATGTGTGTATTTATGTGTCCATAAATGGTTTATGTATTGAAATGATTAAGTTATGAGTATGTCTTTTTTACCTTGAGAACTTATGCTTCTACTTGATTTTCCATATGCGCCAGTTTAATTTCTCTAAGGCATTTCCCCAAGGAATTACAACACAGTTCCAGAGTCGAACAAAACCTCTTAGCACTGCTACCGTTTCAGTAACCTCATAATTTTATGTGGCCTTGTTTCAGAGCTTAAAGTCCCATGATTTAGGGAGTCGCTCCTTCAGACCAGTAGTCTAAGAGACTTTGAACTTGTGCCTAAGTCCTTAACCAAAAACCCGACTAAGAGTAGGGTTAATAGCCCAAGAGTCATCTGAAGGTCCATGTGACCTGGGTGTAGGAACCATGTTCTAAAGGAGTTATCTCATGAATGTTTTTGAACCTCAGGAGCTCAAAGCTCTAAGATGTCAAATTTCATGATAGTCAAGTTACCTGAACTACCAATGTAACAAGAACCGTAGATTACTTAAGAATATGACAATGGATATGGATGCGAGCCATTTAATGGGAGGAGAAGACATCCCAGTCATTAGATCGACTCAAATACCCACTTGACTTAACGAATCAAACACTAGCCGCTCAATTAAAATTGATAGTTGGGAATAATTGTAGAGCGTGAAGGTGAAATTAGCGGACATGTTAGTTAACAGCCCACAATAAATCAACATCATTGATCTCGTTGGGAATGGAAGATCAAAGACTAGGATTAGACTAGAGTTGGGCGAGCACTTCCCAGATTGTGGAGGTTGGACCCCGCAATCACTGTGAACCGTCAATCTATGAATGAAGATCGATGGTGGGGAATCATTGCAGAGCTCAAAGGTGAAATTAGTGGACATGCTAGTTCATGGCCTGTAATTCATCAACGTCATTGATCTCATTAGGATATAAGATCAATGACTCTGGTTAGACCGAGTTGGGCGAGTACTTTTCATATTACGGAAGTTGAGCTCTCTGATAAAGAGTGCGCACATTGGGGCCTTGGAATAACTATGAACCATCAATCGATGAACACATTCGTATTGGCTGGACCATGACCATTAGAACTAGAAAATTTGCTAGGTGGATAGTCATGAGTTCCTTTGGAAATCCGTAGAGTAACAGAGTCCTTCTGTACCGTCGATCTGAGAGAAAGGAAACGTGTCAGCAGATCGTCAACTTCAGGTGTAATCACTCCAGGATAAAGCGAGTGTGGAGAGGTTGAACCTCCTGAAGCCTGAAGAGTTGAATCAATTTGCTGCCGTCAATCTATGGGAGACACGTGTCGACAGATCGTCGACTTCGGGTGGAATCACTCCAGGAGA
Source organism: Picea mariana (assembly GCA_032191745.1). NCBI lineage: Eukaryota > Viridiplantae > Streptophyta > Pinopsida > Pinales > Pinaceae > Picea > Picea mariana. The sequence goes on along the minus strand of JASDQU010108234.1, from coordinate 140,402 downwards.
AAAGAGGATATTTTGAACAAGAACTCCAGAAGGCTGGAGAGCCAGAGTTCATATGAGTCATCCATTAGCTAAGGAAAGGTGTCAATAGATCTTCCATTTCAGGAGATAGCCACTTCAGAGGAAAGTGGGGTTACGTGAGTAAGGAATCTCGAACACTGAAGTCCCAATGTAAATCATGACTGTCAATTTGAAATAGACATGCGTCAATAGATCATTAACTTCGGGTGAATTCACTGCGGGAGAAAAGGTGGTGTGAGCATCCGAACTACCGAATGTCGAAGTCTCGAAGTGGACCCGAGCCGTTGATTTACATGGACGTGTGGCACTAGATCTGGAACTATGGGTATGAAGTACTTCAGAGGAAAAAGAGTTGGAGTGCTCGGAACCTCCGAATTTCGAAGCCCAAAGGAGATCGTAACCGTCAATCACCAGGGTTGCATGGTGCACGATCCTTGACTTTGGAAGAGAGTACTTCAGGATAATAGAGTGTATATACTTAGAACTCCCGAATGTCGAAATCCCGAAGTGAATCAGGTATGTCGAAAATTCCTGAGGAAACACGATGTTAGATGGTGCACTTCAGAAGATTAGTACTCTAGAGTTTTTGCGAGGAGGTGTTTTGAATTCTGCCGAAGCTCGAAGGCCTGAAGTCATTGAGGTCTATTGATACTAAGGGAGAGTAGGGACCGTTGATCCCTTCGTGCTAGTTTTTAACTTTGCCACTTTGGTGTTCGAAGGAATTGGCATGCAATGAATCAAAAACTCTCGAAGCCTGAAGTTTCGAAGAGATGGAATAGGTGCCTGTAGCCTTGGCGTTCGGTCATATTCATGGTCATATGCGATGGTCACCGAAGAAAAAGGGGCTAGTCCCCAATTTCCAAATTAGATACCATGGATAGAAGATTTGATTATTTAAGGAGAACGAAATTTTTACGCCCCACCATGGGTGTGTTACATATTGTCTCCTTGAATTATGGAGAGAGGGAAACAATAAAAGTTCCTTAGGTTAGAATTTTGGAGGGGGAACCTTGAGGCCCTTTGGGGGAACTTTTAGACCCCTTGGAGAGAGAGCTTGGAATTTTGAGGAATCGAGTGTTTCTGGTGTCTCAAGAAATGTCACTTATGTAAGAGCCTTAAGATATTTGTGTAAGAGAAGGTTTTTCTGGGTTTCATCCCTGTAAGGAGCATGTACCACGTTTTGTAAGAAGGTTTCATGCCTGCTATAGAGGGACAATAAAGTTATTCGTAATCCAAGCGAATCCATAGATGTATCCAACAAATTCTGGTGAACTCCATTAACACATGGGTTTCAAATTATATGTGTGGGTTTTTTTTTCATTCTCGCTTGATTAAGTAGATATTTAATTGCACATATGCATAGAATTATGATGATTTGCTCACATTAATATGAAATGCTTAACGATTATTTTTTTATGTTCACATGCAATTAAGCATCTATAAAAGGTCCTCATGGTAGGATTTTTGTAGAGAAATATCTCACATAAATCCTGGATCAAGTTGTATCACAACAACTCTGACCAGTTTTGCATATTATGGATATAATCATAGGCAAATAAAAGAAGCAAGTATGTCTTTGTGAGCTTGAAGAAATCAACCATACCATTCAAGCAGAGAACTTTGAATTAAGGAGGTTTCTTCAATAATCTGAAGAAGAAAAGAGAATACTATGATTGCGGCTATAGTTTATGGAGGATCAAGTTTGGGAATGCTCCACTACATGAGAAGAAAAAAGTCCCTCCAATATTAGACCAACTTGTGGCCATGGCAGGTATACTAGTTATGGTTCTTGTCATGAAAATGCTAATGGATGGACTTATTGTCATATAATAGAGGATTCTCTCTAGACACCATGAAACCAAGGTAGTTTCCTAGAAGCCTCATATATAGATTCATCTAATGAGGAGGAGCAGTTGGCCAAACTTCAGGAAGATGACCAAGCATCAGAAACAAGAACAGAGATAAAGAACTCTCCATGTTCAATTCCTACCCTTATTAATGATGATGCCTATTTTGGAGTTTTCGAAAGGCACACCAAGGGCATTGGATTGAAATTGTTAGGCAATATAGGGTATAAAGCAGGAGGCCTTGGTATTAATGGCCAAGGAATCATGCAACCACTTGAGGTTGAAGGAAGGCCCTAGATTGCAATATTGGGGTATGGTGAAAGAGAATGCTCAAAAGAAACAAAAGAAGATGATTCTTCAAGAAAAGATTTGGGATCATCACCAACACCATATAATAAAAATTATGGTGCATCACTTTCTAAAAGTGATAGATATAGCATGAGATTTCAGATGAAATTAAGGTCTCCTTGAAAGGCTTGGGACAACAAGAGTATTACGAAGTGTTGGAAAAACAAAATGGTAATCGCGTGGAGGTTTCATAGTAAAATCACAAGCATAAAAATAATAATCATATGAACTAAGCCTCAATAGCTAGTAGGGAAATAACGAACTGAGATTGCTCCCAATGATCTATACATCGATTTTTCTTTATCACAATTCTTGGAGAATTCTAAAAACTCATTACAATTTAAAATTTTTGCATTTATAATCCTCAATAGAGTATCGTAACCAAGATGATAATTCAACTATTTTCTCTCATGCTTGTGCTTCATCTAGCTCCCCACTTGCTAACCATGGAGANTAGTAGGGAAATAACGAACTGAGATTGCTCCCAATGATCTATACATCGATTTTTCTTTATCACAATTCTTGGAGAATTCTAAAAACTCATTACAATTTAAAATTTTTGCATTTATAATCCTCAATAGAGTATCGTAACCAATATGATAATTCAACTATTTTCTCTCATGCTTGTGCTTCATCTAGCTCCCCACTTGCTAACCATGGAGACTTCATCGGTACCTCCCAACCAACTCTAGAGGTAATCGTCTTCCCCCTTAGTCCCTCGAGACGCAAAGGGGCCACACATGCACACAACCATAACTCCTCTAGATCCCATCTCGCCTCGCAAGGTAGAGCCACCACTCTCTCCCTCGATATGGGTATCCCAACACTCACAAGTAAAATCCAGTCAAAAGTTTTGTAGCATAACCTTACTCATAACCAGTGTGATCCATTCCTCCTCTCAGTCATTTGTTTTATAGAATTTCCTTAGTGACAACTTGTCATTTCCACATTTAATTCATTTTTTTAAATTTAATTAGGAATTACTCCCCCCTTACACTTGTCACCCATTCTCTTAGTTGCACAAGTAAATCCACAATTTAATTTAATTAAAATTCAATTTCCCTCACCCATAATAAAAGAGCTCCTAAAATCACTCCTATTTCTCCCTTTATTCCCTTTATTTCCCATTTATGACTAACACCTTTCTAAAATGGAGTTGAATTAAAATATTAATGTTCTCTAGTTAGACTAGACTCTAGATACCTTTCCATGCTTACACATTCTTGTATGTTTTATTCCTTTCTTATTTCAATTTCTAATTTGGTAATTACTTGCACAATGTGTATAAAATCACTCTTTAGATATATTTTATTTTCATTGATCTTAATCGATTTATTTCATCCCCTCATTATTTAATTTATAAAATTAGTCTTTTTTTGTCTTTTCATTAACTTAGACTTAGGCTTAGTTAAATTTTTATTTGCAAAATATTAGACCATTAGGGATTATGATTAATGAATTTAGTATTTAATTAATTAATTAATCAATTAATTAATTTAACAGTGCTCAACATTTTACAAGGTTTAACATTTTATCAAAGTTTTCTAGGCCACCTACATTTATTGACTTACCTTTTTAAATATAGTGGTGTGCCCTTCAAGATGCACTCTGTGCTCCAATGCTTCCACTCACCTTTGACTAGTTTTCATAGTTTTCCAACCCTTGGAGTCAATACTTCATTCATGCGACCTTGTGAGAGACTAAGGGATTCTAAGGAATAAGGACCTTTCATTATTACACACCCCTTAGAATCTTTGTGAGCGAGTGTTTCAGTCTTCCCTTACGACATCGTGGATCTCTTGAACTAGTTAATCATTAAACTAAAATTAGAGCCACGGATGAAGTGCTAGTAGGATATGATAGGTATGTTGCCACACCTCTACCTCACTATCTGGTTGTTGTGCATGGCTAATTTACAATTTGACCTAAATTTTTATTATTTTCATTACTATTAAACTACTGAATAGATTGATCACCATCATATTCCTCTTTATCATCGGTGCCTTCAAAGTCCTATGATTTAGGAATTTCTTGAGGAACATGGTGAATAATATTGCTTGCACTATGATCAAGATTCTGACTAGATGAAAAATATGAAGCCTATTTTGCATTACAAGCATTCCCATCATATTTTCTAGTCCCAAAAGAAGAGGTATGCGAACAATTTGTTGATGCCTCAAAAATAAAATAGTCTTTATCTGAGGAATCCATCATTTCTCACTTAAAACATAGAATGATACAAATGCTCAATGAAAATCTTATAAATTGCAGAATGAACTTTTCCCTTTAA
>JASDQU010108234.1:114521-124585 GCA_032191745.1 Picea mariana | reverse complement strand
TTAAAAAAATCTATTTATGGCATAAAAAACGGGAGGATTGAAAGCTTATCGCAATAAAAACACAGCACTTCAAAGATAAAAATCAACACATCACGAAATATTGGTAGAATTAAACACATGATGAATTTAAGGGCGTCTTAGCATAAACATCAGGATTAAGTTAATGCTTATCGATCTAGTAGGCGATGCTTACCAATATTCAAAAGCAAAGTCCCCTTTTTAGGATAAACACAGAGATAATTTAGGGGGAAAACAAAGATATAGTTAAGGAAAACGCAATCCCCCTTTAAGGAAAATTGCAGAGAATATGAAGTAAAAAAAAATGAAGAGTTATCCAGCTCAAACGTGAGGTAAAAACCACCAGGAGGGAACTCTAAATCTGGGCGAAATTTAATTGCCATACATAGAGATGATTCAAGGAAAAACAACACCAGGAGGGAACTCTAATTTTGGGAGAAATTTAATTTCCATACATGGAGATGAATCAAGGAAATAAAAATACAAGAGGGAACTCTAAATCTAGGAGAAATTTAATTTCCATAAACATAGATGATTCAAGGAAATAAAACGCCAGGAGGGAACTTTGAATCGGGGTGAAAATGCAAGTAAAATGCAGAGGAAAAATTCAATTCATAGAGAGCACTAAAAATCATCGAGAACTCTATGAATTTCACAAAGGACATTGATGTAAATGCGTTGGGAAATAGTGTGAAGTCACGAAGCCTTAACACTCAAGAAAACACAAATAAAAATGAGCTAAGTCATTGGCAAGGGAAGAAAGGCATAGAGACAACAACAGTTGAAAAAATCAAAGTTTTCCGAAGAAACGAAGGGAGGTTTACCCCAACATATAGGGTACCTTAAATGAAAAAATCGTCAAGGAAAAAGGCATAAACACAAAGCGTTTCCTCCCAAAATACATGCAGTTATTAAGAAAATTTGAACTGGGAAAAAGAGTGAAGGTGCAGATCCCTTAGCTCCAAAAACGCAGAGAATGAAATAACCACTGAGCCAGAGAAAAAAAATCGTTGAGCATAGAATAAAACGTAGAGGTGAATACAAGGAGTCAAATCACTGAGAAAATAAAATCGCAGAGAAACAAAAAGGTAATTGCGTTGAGGTTTCATAATAAAATCAAAAGAATAACAAGAATCATCATACGAATTAAGCCTAAAAAAATTGTAGGAAAATAACGAACTAAGATTGCTCCCATTGATCTATACATCAATTTTTTTTATCACGGTTCTTGGTGAATTATAAAAACTCATTACAATTTAAAAAAAATCAATTATAATCCTCAAGAGAGTACCGTAACCAAAGACGATAATTCGAAGATGTTCTCCCACTCTTGCGCTTCATCCATCCCACCGCTTGCTAACTGTGGAGACTTCACCAGTGCTGCCCAGCCAAAGATAGGGGTTCTCTTCTTCCCCCTTTGACCCCCGAGCCACAAAGGGGCCAAGCACACAAACAACCATAACTCTCCTTTGATTCAAATTTTAATTGTGTGACGTACCCTTCAAGATGCACTTTGTGCTCCAAGGGTGCCACTCATCTTTGATTGGTTTTCATAGCTATCCAACCCTTGGATTCAATACTCCATTCAGGTGACCTTGTGAGAGACTAAGGGCTTCTAAGGAATAAGGACCCTACCTTATTGCATGCCCCTTAGAATATTCATGAGAGACTGTCTCAATCTTCCCTCATGTTATCATGGATATCTCAAACTAGGTAATCATTAGCCTACAATTCAAGCCACGACGGTAGTGCTAGTAGGTTGTGACAAAGATTTTGCCACACCTATCCCTCACTATATGGTTTTTGTGGCTCCTTTACTCCTTATGTGAGTTAGATTAGCAAGCGATCATCAACCTTCATCCATCAACAAAACATTGTGAATGATCGTTAAACAACATCATAATACCCAATCATATGTCACATATGCATAAATGAAATACTCAAAATAATACAATCTACTCCCTAACTCAATCTGGAGTCCAAGGAGGTCCATTGATTCAATTGGCATCCTCAATCTATCAAGTGTCCTGCACACTCAAGGGAAAATCGTCAATAGCATCTGTCAATAGATAGATATCAATAAAATAACATCATAATCCATCAACATAATCTTAATAATCCATAAGCAAACAGACAAGCATATACTAAAACCGGATAACATGCATGCAAGTGTCCTCAAAGAATAAGTCAATAACATGTGCTTACAAGAGAGGGATGTTACATACACCCCCTCTTGTTTTAAACTTAGTCCTGAAGTTTCACAATATATATGCAGTAAATAAGGCATGTGACAGGATCTAAATGTCTAACTATCAAATAAATATGGAACCTGCTGGTGCATATCATATGTGTCCTCCCAGCTAGTCGAGAGTGGAATATAATTGTCCCATGGGATCTTGACCTGATCGACTATTCAATGTCGTAGCTATCGAATGTGATGGTCCAGAATGCAGATTGGCTCCTCCATGAGTGCATCCTCATCCAACGTCTGCAAGGAAATCATGTCAATCACATGTGCAGGATCACTAACATAATGTCTTAAAACAAATACATGAAAAAAATCGTGCATACGCCTCAAAGGATAAGGTAACGCTAGTCAGTACGTCACAAGCCCTTTATTTTCCACAACTTTTAAAGGTCCTACAAACCTAGGAGAGATTTTAGAATTGTTTCCAAACTTGATCAAAGTCTTGTGCAGTTTCATCCACAAGAAAATGTGATCATGAACTTCATAATCACAGTCAACACGATGCACATCGACATAAATATTGTTTTGATATTGCACTTATTTATTCTTTTTTCTTATCGTTTTCATTTGTTATTCCATTTCGTGGATCACTTCTGGACATACCAGGACCCCATCTTCAAGTCAATCCCAACTCAAAGTCGTTTGACATGGTTGCCTATAAAGAAACTCAAACAGTGCCATCTTAATGGTACTTTGATAGTTTTTGTTGTACACGAACTCTATTAGTGGTAAGAAATACTCCTGACACTTATGTTGGTCCATCACATACATACACAACATATCTTCTAATATTTGGTTCACTCTTTCTATCTTCCCATCTATCTCTAGGTGATATGTTGTACTAAAGTTAAGTTGGGTTCCCAAGGCCTTTTAGAAACTAGTCCAAAATCATCCTGTAAACATCGATCCTTGATCGGATATGATCCTTTTAGGCACGCCATGCAATATCACAATCGCACTAATAAAAACTCTATCTATTTCTGGCACCTGATATGTCATATGCATAGGCATAAAATGTCCATTCTTCATCAGAGTGTCAACTACCACGAAAATCGAGTCATGCCTCCTTGTCATCAACGAAAATCCAACTATAAAGTCCATCAAAATGACTTCCCATTTCAATTCCAGAATAGATTGTGGTTGTAGTAATCCTATCGTATGTCTATGTTCATCCTTTACTTGATGACATTCCAGACACCTCGCCACGTAGTTAACTATGTCTTCCTTCATTCCTTTCCAGAAGAATAAGGGCTTAAGGTCTGCCCTCATCTTCGTGAATCCTGGATGAGGTAGGTATATTTCTCTATGACCTTCATTTAAGATCAAATTTCTCAATCCATCATTAGGCGGTACCTAAATCTAGTCATTACCCTCATCAATCCATCTTTTTCCAAAGTATATCCTTCAAATTTTGGTACCAACATGGTGTCTTGTCTGATATTTTCCTTAACCGTTTTATACCAATCATTGTTGCGTTGTATAGTTAGAATATTTTATGAAATATTTGTCTAAATAGGTATCACCGAAAATATGCATGGTGTCCGGCTCAACGCATCTTCCACTCTTTTCATTGTTCCCTTTATGTAAGTAATCTAAAAATCGTACTCGCTAAGCAGTTCTGACCAACGCCTTTGTCGTGCATTCAAGTCACTTTGTGTAAAAATGTGTTGCAAGCCATAGTGGTGCGTTTTTAGTTCGAATTTCCTTCCAATTAGGTAGTGTCTCCACACTCTCAACGAATTCCCAATGGGCAATAACTCCAAATCATGTGTCAAGTAGTTCTCCTCATGCTTTCTTAATTTCCTTGATATGTAAGCGATCACTCAACAATCTTGCATCAACACTCCAACTAAGCCTTCCTTGGATGCCTCTATGCATACAAGGAAGTCCTCATCCATGTCAGGTAATTTTAGTATCGTTGTTGTCGTCAACAAATCCTTGAGCCTTAGAAATGCTTCTACCCATTTCTCGGTCCATACAAACTTCTTTTTTTTTTCTTTTGCAATTTTGTAATCAGATTTTCTATCTTTGAAAAACCTTCGATGAACCGTCTATAATATCCTACTAAACCCTTGAAGCTACACACTTCGAGTACATTTGTTGGTGTAGGGAATTCCATAATAGAATATACCTTCGCTGGATCCACAATGATTCCTTCGTCGGAGATAACATGCCCCAAATAATGAATCCTCAATTGATAAAAAGAGAATTTCGACAGTTTCCTGTATAATTTGTTCTCTCATAAACACTGTAGTACCAAGAGAAAATGTTTGTCATGTTATTCCGTCGTATGAGAATATATCAATATGTCGTGAATGAATACTTAAACAAACTTTTCCAAGTATTCATGGAACACCCCATTCATCAAGCTCATGAATACCCATGTGGCATTTGTCAGTCAAAATGGTAAAACAATAAAATCGTGATGTATGAACCTTGTCTTGAATGTGGTCATAGGAATGTCTTCCTCTTTGATCCGTAACTGGTGATATCTTCATCTCAGGTCGATATTTGAAAATACAGTCGCACACTTCATTTGTTCAAAAAAATCGTCTATTCTTGGCAACAGATACTGGTTCTTGATCATTTCCTTGTTCAATTGATGGTAGTCAATACAAAGTCTCCACGACCCATCCTTATTATGTATGAAAATAATAGGTGCACCCCAAGGTGACACACTTGGGTGTATAATTCCTAGGTCCAACAACTCTTTCAATTGCATTTTCAACTCCTGTAACTCAGGGGTTGACATCTGATAAGGTGTTCTTACTATCGATTCAGTTCCATGTTTTAAGTCAATGGTAAATTCTAGCTCTCTTTCGGGCGGCAAACTTGGTAACTCTTTTGGGAACACGTTCGCAAACTCTCATATTACCGGGAGGTTTTCTAATCCTTCTGCCACACACTTGTCATTCAACACTAGGATTTCATATAGCTTTCATCCTTTATGCATGCTCTTCTGGAGATGTAGGGAAGAAATGAACCTTAAGGAAACTCTCTAGTTTCTTCCTACAATCACTCATCTCTGTCCCTCATCACCGATCAAACTCAACTGTTTCATCTTACAATTGAGTATCGCAGCATGTGATTCCAACCAATCCATACCAATTACAACATCATAATATACTAAGGTCGTGATGTATAGGTTTTCCTTCGATACAAAATCTCTCAGGTTAAGGCTACATTCTGTAACCTTTCCTTCAACCGTCTGCTTATTACCTGAATCCATTTCCACGTAGCTAAACTCATCCTGTTCGACTACCTTTACCTTAATTATTTTTAGTGTTGCACGAGAAATAAAACTTTCTATAGCACTGGGATCTATCAAAATACTAAATGTTTGGTCAATGATTGTACCTGATGTCTCAAGCACAGTATATCGGTGCTCGACATAGCGGTTATTCATCATTGCATGAATCCAGTAGGCCTTGCCCAAATCTCAAACTATAGTGTGTACAACTGAACCGACTGCTTTTTCCCTCTCAACCAAAAACTCTCACTGGTAATGTGGCTCTCCACATGTCCAACATCATTATTTGGCCCAGTACTCCTAGTCCCTAAAGTAGTAGTTGTTGGCCCACCATCCTGAAACCCTAGTATGTTCTACTGAATAGACCTAAACTGTTGTTGTTGTTGACACCATTGTTGTTGGTCCTATGGTCCTCTGTAGATATTTTTCTCCTGAGGATACAGTCTTTGTGGTGTCGTGAACATGGATCCTCTCGGAGTTCCTCGATACCCTGAAGAATGTCTAGTTGGTGTCTGATGTTGTTGCACACCATGTTGCATGTCCCGTCGGTCTCACATGATTCCTACCTTGACCCCCAATGATCATCTCTTCATCAAGTATGAGGGCCTTCTGGACTGCATTGTGTAACGTTTGAGGCATTAGGATCCTCACTTTCACATGAATATTGACGTTAAGGCCGAACACAAACTTGTTGAACTTGAGCTTCTTGGTGTTCCTATGTGGAGCATACCTAAGAAGCTCCATGAATCAGGCCTCATACTCGGGCACCATACGACCGGCCTGTCCTAAGGGGTTGAACTCATTGAGTTGGCGCTCAATGAATTCCTCTAACAAATACCTCTCCCCAAACTGCTCCTCGAACATCTCCCATGACATGTCTTTGACGACCATGTTCAGTTGTGGCATGAGCATCTTCTACCATATAAGAGTGCTCTCCTTCAGTTGAAATACTTCCATTTAAACCTTCATGTTGGAGGTGTAGTCGCGAAGTGTGAAGCACATCTCCATGTTCACCAACCATGCCTCGGTGGCTGTGCCATACGTGGCACCCAATAACTCAAGAAACTTGACCTTCTCGAGTTCTCTGTGAATGCTACCAGTACCGACTAGGGTGCATTGTGAACCCATAGGCGGTACAAGTGCCTTGGCCTCACCTCTATATAGTCAGTTAATCAAGTCCTCTGACATCCTATGAAAGGACCTCATCAGCCCAACCACATCCCCCACAACAATTTTCTCTTGTCCAATGGCTTGTTCCTCTACTTGCTGGTTAGACCCCTCTGGCATGGATGCTACTGGAGGCGTTGCACCTCCTCCCCTAGAACAACATCATTTGCCTCCACGACGTCCTCTAACCATGATTACCTGTAGGGACACAATTCAATTTAATTAGCGATAAATTATTATTCAAGTGTTTAAGACAGTGGAAGGCGTAATTATCCCAAGTTGCGGGTCTGAACCCGATTTGATACCATATATAACAACCCCTCTATTACCACTGGGAAAAGAAAAGAACAATAGGTAAATATATATTCTTTTAAGCATTAGGAAATTAACATCAACACATAATTCAAACAATGCATAATCAAACGACATTATAATTAAAATAATTACAAGCATATCATCATCATAATAAAATAACATCACAACCAACGCATCAACATAATTAGTAATGACACATAATCAACACATCATCACATTTATATAATGACACATAATCAACAAGAATAATAAATGGCGACGCAAGATCAACTCATCACATAAAACAACATCATCCAATGCACGCAATTAATCTATTCACTTAGGGAAACCGTGTGAAGGAACATAACCTTAACCCTCAAGAAAATGCAGATAAAAATGAGCTAATTCGATGAGCAAGGGAAACAAGGTGCAGAGACAACAACAGATGCAAAATGTGGAGTTTTCCAAAGAAACAAAGAGAGGTTTACCCCAACACACAGGGTACCTTTAAATGAAAAAATCGTCGAGGAAAAAGGGGTAAACGCAGAGTGTTTCCTCTGAACACACATGAAGAGATTGAGAAAATTTTAGTTGAGCAAAAGAGTGACAATACAGAGCCCTTGGCTCCAAAAATGCAGAGAATGAAATAACCAGTGATCCAGAGAAAAAAAATCATTGAGCATAGAATAAAACGTCGAGGTGAATACAAGGAGTCAAATCGCTAGGAAAAAGAAATCGCAGAGAAGCAAAAAGGTAATCTCGCGGAGGTTTCATATTAAAATCACAAACATAACAAGAATCATCATATGAACTAATCCCCAATAGCTAGTAGGAAAATAACGATCTGAGATTTCTTCCAGTGATCTATACATCATTGTTTTTCATCACAATTCTTGTAGAATTCTAAAAACTCATTACAATTTAAGATTTTTACCATTATAATCTTCAAGAGAGTATCGTAACCAAAGACGATAATTCAAAGATGTTATCCATTCTTGGGATCCATCCAAAACCCTGCTTTCTAACCATGGATACTTCATCAGTACCTCCCAACCTACGTTAGGGGTAATCTACTTCCCCTTTATCCCCCCGAGGCGCAAAGGGGCCACACATGCACACAACTAGAACTTCTCTAGCTCACCTCACAAGGTTGATCCACCACTCTCTCTCTCGAGCTGGGTATCCCAACTCTCATAAGTAAAAACAAGTCATAATTTTTTCAGCATAACCTTACTCATAAACAATGTGATCCATTCCTCCTCTCAACCATTTGTTTTATATAATTTCCTTAGTGACAACTTTCCATTTGCACATTTAATTCATTTTTTTTAATTTAATTAGGAACTATTCCCCCCATACACTTGTCACTCGTTCCCTTATTTTCACAAGTAAATCCATAATTTAATTTAATTAAAAGTCAATTTTTCTCACCCATCATAAAAACACTCCTAAAATCACTCCTAGTTGTCCCTTTATTCCCTTTATTTCCCATTTATGATTGACGCCTTTCTAAAATAGAGTTGAGTTAAAATATGAATGTTCTTTATTTAAACTAGACTCTAGATACCTTTCTATCCTTACACATTCTTGTATTATTTGTTCCTTTCTTATTTTAATTTCTAATTTGGTAATTACTTGCACAATGTGTATTAAATGACTCTTTAGATATATTTTATTTTCATTGATCTTAATCGATTTATTTCATCACCTCATTTTTTAATTTATAAAATTCCCCGTATGGGGTGCCACACGGCCATGTGGAGACAGCTGGAGGCGCAATCGGCCTCGGCTTAAATGCCGAGGGCCGCTACCCACACGCCAATATTAACGATGGGGGACGGCCTCTGCAGCGAACTCAAGTTGATGGTACGCCCCCCTCGCGCGTTCATTTACAACGCACTTGGGACAAGAAAGGTTAAGTGTTGGCAAATGGTTTCATCTTCTATATATATGAATTCTTTCATGACAGGACAGAGCAGGGCTGCACCTGCCTCGGCTCCAATTCTTGCTGGATTGCTATGGTGCAGCTCATCTCCTTTCGTGATCAGACTCTCAGCATTTTTGGTGGGTCCTTTTACGTTTGATTCAAAGCAGGTTAAGCCTGCCTGCGCCCTGCAAATCAATTCAATTGTGTCTTGGCTCACCTGTCTTTTACTGTACTCGCTCCACTCGCTCCCCATGGCTAGGAAAAGAGGCAGACCACGCCGTGGCGTGGCCTGGGATGCTCGCAAAGCTCAAAGACGTCGGAGAGATCAGCTGGAGCGAGATTTGGCTCTAGCAACCTCCATCATCAGGAAAAAAGCAAAGGAAGAGAAGCGGGCGCTCCTGGCCACCATAGTCGAACCACGCTCTGGTTGCAACCGAGACGAGCAGGATGCTGGCTTGGAGGAGGTTTTTACACCCTGCATTGTGGTGGAAGACCCAACCATGGAGGACTTGACGCTCATGGAAAGGACTGAGACGACTCTCCAGAAGAAGTGCACCCCCACTCCAGTTCAGGACGACTACATGCCTGGCTGTATCATGGAAGAAATTCCATGGCCTGGTGATGACAATGTTAGCAGCCATGATTCTCAGGCGAAGGAAGCTGGAGTGGTGGGCGCAACGGTGGCTAGGGAGCAGCGAGAGTGCGAAGTTGGTGTGGAAGCGGCGACGGGCACGGTGGATCTGAGTGGCAGCTTGCATGGGTCTCTTCTCTGGAATGAGCACCTGGCTCTTGTGTTTGACCTTCGTGGACACTTTTCTGATTTGGAGCTTCGGGTGTGCACCATGGGAAAGAGCATGGACATGCTCCTTGACGCTTTCTCCAACACGCCAGCTAAGCGGAAATTCCCCCTCTATGCACAATCTTTTGCCATCCCAACTGGGTTCATGTGGCAGAAGGACGAGGACGACAGACCACCTGGCACATAGGTTTTTATGCTCTTGGTTCCTAGTTTACTTTGTTACTGTTTTATGTATATTTTGACTGTAGGCATATGTCCTGGTTTCCTTCGGGCAGGACAGATGCAACAATGTTTAAGTTCTATTTTGCTACTTGGTTTTACATTTTATCATGCTACTATGTTTTACCTATGCTGGTTTCCG
>JASDQU010108234.1:57180-92626 GCA_032191745.1 Picea mariana | reverse complement strand
CTTCTCAGAACAAGTGCAGATCTGAACTCACAATAGGTAAGAAGGTAAGACTGTTTTATTTCATGAGATTTTCTTATCAATATGACTAACTTGTTTTGAAACAGATAAATTTGAGCTTGTTTGCTCCCTTCGTTTGCTCATTAAAATATGAAAGGGGCATTTATCAGGAAGGATTATTCTTTACCAGACCTGGTGAATTATTATGAAACCCCCTTAGAGTCTTCTTTTGGCATTTCCTCAGACTCTCCAAATATGAGGAAGCAATGAGCATGAACTAGCTTGGGCTCATAAAATCCACAAGCAGGTGATTACTGTTCAAAAAGTTATGTCTGCAAAATTTCTATCTGCACTCGCATTGGATGATGTGGAATATGTTAAGGTCCACCTTCCAACAAATCTCACTCCATCGACATCAGCACCTTATCTGGAGTNATGGGTCATCTCGCATCGGTTAACAGCATTCACCAATGGTTGGTAATCCGATGATTTTTGTTTGTGTTTGACTCCAGCACATATATTCACACAAATCAGACTTGTACCATGGGTGAAGCTTTGAAGCTGTTGAAGACATGATTTCAGATGATCTTTTTTAGGCCAGAACAAAAGCCAAGTTTAGGGGTCATCCTCAAATAATCTGATGTTATACACAGGAATTTTTTTTTTTAGAATGGTATTATTTGTTCAAATTCCTCTGCAGACTCCTGAATGTTCCAGTAGTACCAGTCAGTACCACCGCAGAGTTCATCAGTTACAGGTTCATCAGAAATACCAGAGCAACTACAATTTTTGCGCCCTTCAAACCCAGACTTAACTTCAAAAGACAATTTCACAGTAAACTTTGCATAACAATGGGTAGAGGTAATATAACTCAGGTGTGTTTAGTTCGTATTGATTTATTGTATTAATTTGCATACTAATAAGTTTGAACTAAGGGTGCCTTAATTACTCCATAACGTTCCATCATTTCCACGACTGATACCTAATGAATTGAACCTCCATGACATTTCATATCATAAAAACGCACCACTACCGGAACTAAGCCCGATTTGACTCGGATATGATAACTCTACACCCTCGTACGACTCTCATCATGTTCCGACACCCTATCTACCTCCATGACAATTCAAATATTCTCATATAATTTTCTTCCCGACGGTTCCTTTCATCCCATTCTCTCCCTTTATCGCCCTCATCCAACCTTCGCTGCCACCGATAGACTTTCCCTGTGATGCCAAGAAGAGCCATGGTAGCAAATCGCCATGAACCAAAAACATACACCGACTTGGAAGCCCTCCCGGAGTATGGGGCAACTAGAGATATTTTTAAGCAAGCAGAGTGGGAGCCATTTCTGAAGAAGTTCAATGGGTATAACGATGCAATCACACTCCAGTTTGCGCTGCATTTTGAGGGTGGGACCACCAAGGTGGGCGAACTAGAGTTCGAGGTCACGGAGGAGTTCATTGCAGAGGAAATTAAATTGCCCACCACAGGCCAGAGGTGGATGAAGGGACAACCAGTTGATAACAATCTCTGTGCGCAGCTGTTGAAACCTCAGTACCGGGAAACAAAATGGTCCAAGGGAATGTCGCGGTCTTGGTTGGAGCCACAGTGGGCTCAAGTGTTGGTCATCCTCCAGTGTTACCTAACGTGTGAGGGTCGATATAACATTATATTCCCCTGGCACGCCCGACTTCTTTTACACTTCACAGGTACTCCGCTGAACATACTCTTTTTCTTGTTAAAAAGTTTAAAAAGGATGGCCGAACAGGTCCAAAGGGCTAATGAGTTTCGGGGGAGTTTATTTCACTTCGGTCTAGTTAAAATATTGATCACATATGCACTATCGAAGAATCAAGAATCTTGGGACCTCTTCACTGCAAAAACCCTCGCATGTGCCCAGTCTAAAGCTAAGAGTGTGAAGCCTGGTTCCCCACACAAAAAGTTGAACTCCAGGAAAAAGAAAGTCAAAACCCTAACTAAAGACCATGTTGGGGACCCTGAGCCCGAACCTCCAATTGATGACGAGGTAGAAACCAATACTGAAATTGGGAAGGCCACCACACCTACAGAGGCGAACATTGAAGCCCCGAGTTCTCCCCCAGCTGCCGAGAACATAATTGATGTGGAGGAACTAGCCAAGTCAACTGATAAGCCTAGGAGGAACCCGAAAAGAAAATGTAAAAGCGTATTGTCGGGAATGGACAACTCGGTACCCAATTACCCCCCACAAGAGAGATTGGAAAGTATATATGGTCACGAGGAGGCCCCAGAGCCATCTGAGATGACTTGGACTTTGTCCCAACTCATTCGAAAATATCGTAAAACAAATCAGCAGGCTACTACACCCAAAGGAAATGTGCAAAATAAGTCCGTTCAAGTACCAACCGGTACCCCTGTTCAGATGCAAAGAGAGTTCACCCCTGAACCCAATCTAGTTGACACTTCTGCACTCAGCCCCACTCATCCAGATCCAATTGACAACTATGAACTCAGCCCAGATCGTAATTCTAATCCAGTTGATACTTATGAACGCAACCCAGATGCATTCACTCCTGAATTCAGTTCAGACCATAATTCCGATAGATTTCACACCTCTGCTTAAAGTCTCGAAGAACTCACGCATGCATCGAGTCCTTCACCACAGCCAGGACAATACCAAACATTTGAAACCCACTGTGATATTTCCTCCAGTCGGTCCTTGAAACCAATGGTGGAAAAACTAGAGAGAAAGAATAGCAGATTGAAGGAGAAGTTGCATGAGTACATTGTACTGGACAGACATATTAAAACCGAAAACGAACTCCTGAAGCTTAGGGTAACTCACCTCTTATCCAAAGTTGAAAGGTTAAAGAAGAGGAATAAGGATATTTTCAAAAGGAACAGGCAACTTTAGAGGATTTCCAAAAAGCATGTCATAATCAACAGAGCCCTCAAGAAAGAAATTAGGAATCTAAAGAAGCATGAGAGGCTACAAATGATGGTTGCAGCCGCTGCAACCCTCTGATGGCTACCAGTTTTTTATTTTTTGTTGCCTAAGGACAGGCAAGGACTTCAGTGTGGGGGCATGTTGGTCTCCGGTTTTGATCATATTTTTTTGCCTATATTATATTCCACAGACCTCCATTTATATACCAGTACCACCCTTTTGGCCTTGTTTTGACATAATTAACATCTCCCTACCATTCAATGGGGTTACTTAAGGTATCTTTACATTTCAAGCTATTTTTATGCACTTTGATGCTTTAAATTGATATTGCAACTAATGTCGCTTGGGTTAGGTACCACTTCTATTTTTGGAACAGGATGTCGGTACCAGGTACCAACTCGTACCCGTGGAGATACCATTGGAGCCACTCAAGATCTGTGCATTATGGACCGAATGGGAGACAGAGAGATTCGTAGGACAGCTGGAGTCATCGCCCACAGGGTGCTTGAAGGCATAATGATAAAACTGGGTCGTTAATTCTTCATCGTTCACATTTCGTGACACTACGTGTCACGAAGATGTGAAGTACATTTTAAAACTAGATTCCAAGCTATTTTCGGATCGAGGGATCCGTTTGTTTTATGCATATTTGTTTTAGACTGTTATAGACAGGAAGGATTTATATAAACCCGCGATCACTTCTGAGAACGGGTTGGATTATGTTATATCATGAACATATATTTCTGAATAAAAACTGTTGTTACATTATGGCACTCGACTGTGATACGATTTGAGTTTTTCTTTGAGTAGATGGAACATGAATTTTACACCATGTTTGCATAGAATGATATAGTCGGCTCTGGTTATTACTCACAGCGTTTGTGCCGTTTGGTTGGGCCCGCCAAACTGGTGCAAGCCGCTGCTTTATTCTGTCATAGATTTAGCTTTACTCTGTCTTAGATTTAGTTCACTTCAGTGTTTTGGAATTTTCATATAGGATAGCTTACAGTTTAAAGATTGACTGGTTCAGAATCGTGTTTAATTGTTCTTCAATAGAATCGTTTCCCGCATACTGTTATCTTTTATGTTGATGGATATTGAATGCATGACTGATGCCTGTAGGGTTTAGAACATGAACTATGTTTGATTAGCTTCTAGTTTTCAATTCGAACATCACTTAGAGATTGAATGAACGTTGCTCCGTTAGATAGTTAGTACCCTGCTTAATTGGAATAGTTAGATTACAATTAAATCAAAGGAAGCTTCCAGTACCAGTAGGTAGGGCAGTACTATGTTTTCCTGTAGACAGATTTAGATTGATTTTGATAACCAGATTAAATGCATTTGAGGAAACACTCTTTCTGTCGTGGATTGAATAGCAATGATGATGATAGACGATTAAAAGCAGTAGTGGAATAAGCTTGTGAAATCATACTTATGAATGGAAATAGAAGTACCAGCATTTAAACATAAGACTGTTTTCTGTTGATGACTTAAATAGGAAATGCTAAGTTTCAAGATTGTCATTAAGGTTCAAGTTCTCAGAGTGAGTTTATGTTTTCTTTTCAGGATAGCCTTTAGATAGGAATTAGCTTACATGCACATACAGTGTATCAGCTCGAAGTTTACCAACCCTGGTTTGACAATTTAGTGTTTCAGGTCATTCGAATCTTCAATTTAGCAGCCTGACAATTTCCTTGTTTGTTGGCAGGTTTCCGACCGACTACTCCTTTTTCTCTACACACACTTGACAAAGTATGTCATCTATCACTTTGTTCTAACTTCATACTTTGGGGGGGCTCTCTGTTACACATTATTTTCGTCAACCTTATGACCATTAATGATGTAAACCTATATGTTGCCTTCAGAGGGGTCAATGGCCTGAATTCCTAAAGAAAGAAGGGAGAAGAACTTTCACTGAGAGAAGAAGTTGTATTTTCCTTTGTAAAAGCCCTATTTTGGAGGATTTCCACAGGTTTCTATATAGACAGGGTGCAAAAATGCCTGATTTTCACAGGTTTCTCTATAGCTAGGCTGCAGAGTTTCCACAGGTTGCACTATAGCTAGGGTGGGGTGGCCTCCTGTACATGGGAAAAACAAGAATCTTCTTGATGCTTCTAGAAGCAGAAGCTTATATAGTGAGGTGGCCTCCGAACGGTTTGGATCTTACTTGCTTTCATGATTTAGTGGGATCATCCTAACCTCCTTGCCTTATCCTCTTCAAATTATAAAAGGAGAAGAGCTCTCATGGAGAAAGTTAGTTGTTTTGGCTTGAGATTGTTAGCCTGGTTAGAGTGGCTTTGAGATTTTATTTTTCAAGATAGATTGTGAGTAGCTATCAGATCCATGGTCACAGAATTATTGGAGAAAGAAGTGTGTGGGAAGCATGGAACTTTTGGGAGGAACCTTACGATATCAAGGAATCCGGTTGTAATCTCTCTTCTTATTATTTAATATAATATAGTGGCATGCTTCTTTCCCATAGAATTATCTTTATTTTATTGCATAATTCCTTGATCATATGCATAGGTTGTCATTGAATGTACTTGTACTACTTTCACTTTGGTTGGTTTGTGTCTCACTGTAGGATCAATATCACAAGAGAACCTGAGAGAAATGGGAGCAAAAAATAAATAAGGAAGTGACACTTAAAGGTATGTCTCTCGTCCTTTGTTTGGTATTAAATTCGATGATTAGGGCCTAGGGAAAGCGCCATGTTCTGTCTTGTTTTGTTCTAGATCTAGGTGGATCTAGGGGGATCAATTTGTGTCCGCACTTAACGATTAACCCAATAACACCTTATATATGCTCCCCTTGGGTCATAACACACAAATATTTGTCTATTTCAATAAGTTCCAATCAACAAACCACTGGCCCAAATTCAATCACACAAAAAATATGACTCAACAAGGTCTGCAGATAATAGGTCAAGGTTTTAAACCATTATATTCAATACCATGTTTACCAATAGGGTGGAACACAACATGAAACAAGGAACACAAAACTACATATAATCAAAGAGGGACAAAGACATTTCAAATTTAAAGGTGGTGTCTAAAGACACCATTACAACACTTAAGCAAAGCGCACTATTATTAGAACATTACAGTGCATGTTGCACATGTTGATATGCATGATCTATTACATAATCTCCATAATGAAAGTGACCCAACGGGTCTTCTATTTATAGTATTTTTTATGTTTATATTGGTCAATATACAAACACAACTTCATGAGGATAAATACCCTTGTGTTTTTATAGAGGCGGTACTCTTGTGTTATAGTCTGAAAGATGTAGCTTGATGTTCTTGGATTGGACTATCAAATGGTAGAATGCTAAACAACAAATCCCAAGTATTTATTGGTTTAGTTGGTATGTAAAATAGTTATTGATAACCATATTCCTCTTTGAGGGTAACATCATCTTGGAAATGGACCAAGCAACTTATTTACAATAAAAAGATAATGAAAGGATTTATTATCAAATTAAATATGTGCTCATATTCATTATAACATCCCTCTAAAACACATACAAGATGAAAATGCATCCATATTTTTTCACAAGAAAAAGAGTGAAATGGTGTTGATGACTTCAGAGAACCTTAAATGAGTGTTCATTCAAAAATGCAAAGAATTTGATGGACATACTCCAAAAATATCATATTCAAAAATACCAAAGTCTAAGAATTCATTGAATTTATACCTAGGAGTAGTTATCTATGGAGTTTAATACATAAATGATATTCAACAACAAAAATCATTTCAGTAAACCAATTGACTAATGATCAGAAACAAATCTTTCCAAATGTAAGGAATCAACCTCTTTGAATCACTTAGACAACCATGGATTACATTACCAACCACATATATGGTTGTAAACTAATCATATTGATATTTTTAGGAAGAGATTTGGGAGAAAAAAAAATAAACAATACTCAAAAAATCAGCCTTATGCTTGATCTCTGATATACAAACATAAATCTTTTAGAGAAATTGTGTAGAAGAAGAAGAAAAAGACAAATGAAGATATGTGTTTGTTGATCATAGAGTTGGTTTCTTCTTGAARGATGAACAATTCTATCTTGATGATCTGAACTTTTTATATTCTGATCTTCCAACCCTTACATGAACCTTTCTTTGATGGTTCTCTCTTCCTTTAAATAYCCCCCTAATGATTCTTTGAAGTTCCCAGATGTTTATTTATTTGGAAGTAATGTTTTCTTAAATTATTATTAATAAAATTATTTCATTGAAATTTGTGCCTCCAAATGGGACCCACTTCATCCATTTAAAACTTTTATTTCCAAAATGTGAAGATGAKTGTCTAAAAAAAGTGGACTATGTTTTAATTTTTTGAGAATGATAATTGACTTCTAAACCATGAAAACCATTATATAAACAACATTCATCATCCCATCTTTCCAAAGATTCATATTGAACGAATTTTGGAGGTCTAGATCTCAACTTATAGCCTCGAGAATTAGAGATTCCAAACAAATTTCTCAACAAGTCATGAAAATAGAGCTGACCGTTATTTCATTTTTTGTAAGAATTATGGCCAAATTCATTCATTGAAACCTATCCCATTGTATTCATTGTCAAAATACCTTTCCAATGAGGTATATATCTCCCAAAAATCACATTTGTATAATGAGTTATAAGCTCTAGAAGATCATTGCTTAGGAACCATCAATCTAGTTCATAGATCAATCTCATCCCTTGATTTAATTTCTTCCTTTTTAGTCCCACATGCATTGTGGTGGGTGAATTATTAGTGTTTATAATGCAAAGGAATTCCATATCATTCATGTGAAGTAAAGGATCTTATAGATTTCTTAGCATAGCTCTCGCGCCTTAGAAAATTTCATGACTTAGTAATATTTTGGTCACCCAATCATTTGCCCAATCAACATGTGGATTCTTGAAACGTCATATCCAATAACCACCCAATCAGTTTCCATGTTATTGTCCAGTCATATATTTCATTCCATGTGTCACATGTGGGTAGGTCCATGTCACTACCACACCTCATCAAGTAATGGGTCCACCTCACTACCACGTACCCAAATATAATAGGTCTTGACTACAACGTGTCATTGGGAGGTGTGCCCAAAAATAAAGGGAAATAATTTAGGATAAATGTTTTTGTTGATAAATATTATTAAAATAAATGAAATATTTAGGGGGTTATCTGAATGTGAAGGTAAGTAAGGTAAATCTTCGTAAAAAAAACTAACTATAAAGTATAAATGGGTCTCGGGGTTATGAACAATCCATACTATTAAATAAGACCCTCAGACATGTGGTAAATCATAAGAAATTTCACTAAGTGTTGGGGAAGATTTACATAAAATATGGAAGGAGTTATGAAATATGGAAGGAGTTTCGTGAATAATAAAAAAGAAATGGAGTGGAAAAGAAATGGAAAATATAAATATGAACTTAAAAATGAAAATGGAAATATGAACGAAGAAATCATTAAGGGAATATGACAACAATGAGAAAAATGGTTAAGTATGGAGAGTAGAGTAAGAAGAGTAGTGAGAAAGGAGAGTAGAGTGGAAAGAGAAAATTTGCTAAGTATGAGATGAGAAGAGAAGGGATAAGAGGGGAAGTTGTAAGAAATGGCCAAGTATGGAGATGGATGGAGAATAATGAGATAATCAGTTGTGTGAGGAAAGGAAAAATGGAGTGCAAAAACGACTAAGTATGGATATGGAGAGGAGAGGGAAGGTGAGAGAAATGACTAAGTATGAAATGAGAGTATGAGAGTATGTGAAGAGATAAGAGAGAAAGTTGTAAAAATGGCCAAGTATGGAGAATGATGGAGAACTCCATGTGGGGAATGGGAAAATGAAGTGGGAAAATGATTACGTACAAGAAGAGAGAAGAAAGGAGAGGGAAACATAAGCTGAAAAGGGAATAAGTGTTGCACATGGAAGAAGAGGAAAGGGAAATCGGGGCACAACACTTAGGAAAAATTTAATTCTTTGAAGTTGTTCTTGCAATCTCTTTGTCGGGTGGTTGGAAAAAATTATGAGTATCTTGGGCATATAGACTAGGATATTGATTATGTAAAATGCATTACAAAATTGAGACTGAGGGTTAATGCATGAATTGATGATCCTTCAAAATTTCCTTATTCTGATATAAATTTTTTTATTATTATTCCAAAGAATGGAAAATCGAGGTGACCAAATTTTCGATCAACAAGTCTTAAGATCTAGCTAACTTCGGTAGAATCTAGAAGATCTTCTCCACATATAACTGCCAAATGTTAGAGTAGAATATGCCAAATATGCCATGTCAAGTTGGATCTATAGGGATGCTCAACCAGACTGCCTATTCATCCAACTTGTAGTCGATTTTTGAGTTGGTTTATCCACCGCCCAACTATCTTCAACTCTTGGTTGATGGTCCTACTGATATGCATGTCAGCTACTTGACCAACTGATGTAGTGCATTGGTCGATCTCCCAATGAACTGCATCTATATTTAGGTCAACATATTGATTGATTGAACCCAAGATATGTGTGATGAACCATCATTTCTTGATGTTCCTACATTATACACCTTGAACCCTAATCACTTTTTTTCTATCACCTATTGATGCCATTAAAATAAATATTTAGGACAATTGTAGATGAATTGTCCACAACCATCAGGAAGGATTTATATTTTTTGTAAATGAATTCATTATTTTGAGGGGTAGAAGTTTACGTTTTTGAGTTATTTTGATGTAGGAGAATCACTCCACCTCAGCAATACGCTAGCTAGACAACACATTCAAGTGCATTCAAGGAGGGGAGAGGAGAAAACGCTCTCATTTTGCCTTCATTTCCAAATTTCAATTTGTATTAAATGCAATTAAATGTCTTAAGGATTGGTAGAGGCAAGTCATTCCTTTGAGAAGATAGGAGATAAGGTCTCCTTTAATGGATGATGGGATGATAAGATATAGATCCAATTTGGACTAGATGGCCATTGAATGTAATTCAATATAATTAATGAGAGTTAGGTAGAATGGAGGGAGAACTTGAGGATCCCCTCTTTTGTAAAAGATATTTGTATATGATTTCATTAAGACAGATAGAAAGTGAATAGTAGAGGAGAAGGAGGAGAGAAATGAGACTCTGTTGCAGTCCAGTATTTGTAAACTTCTGTATAGACATTCAAATGTAATACAAAAATCAGTTTATCCTGCATATGATACTCTGTGTTTATGTGTTTTTATGAATGAATGTTATCTATGTATTTATTGATGTTGTAGATGTTGAATAGTTTCCATCTGCAGGGTGAAGATAGAATTCCACTATCTTTGAGAGTTTGTTGGAACTGTTCTAGGTTCGTTAGGCTAAGTGCAAGGATATTGTGACAGAGTGTGAAACCTCTATGAGACAATGCAGGGAGTGAGTATCTGAATATTTCCTTGAGGTCGGGAGAGAATCTACCACAAGGGAACACCCGAACATTTACAGACTCAAGGAGGATCGTAGAGGTTGTTGAATACCTTGGAGGAAATATTTTGCAGAGAAGGCACAGAACAGAAAACAAAATTGTTGAAGTTTTTTGTAGAGATCTTCCAGGAGGGCATTGAGAAGGTGCAAGGAGTGCACAAAAGAACTTTGTTTTGAGTTCAGAAGAGAAGAGAAGTGTCAAGGGGAAGAAACTTATAAAGTTGTTGAATACTTTGGAGGAAGACTTGTGCAAGGAGTGCACCAGGGAAACACTCAGATGAAGTGTTTAAAGACAACCATATAAAGGCTAGTCAAGCGTAAGGAGTGTGCCAGAGGTAAAGTAGTTCACTTTACAAGCTTAGGAGGTCAAGCGCACAGTGTGCCAGGAGGGCACCAAAATTATTCTAAGGAAGCAGGTGAGTCCCTTGGAAGGTCGATCAATCTCTCGTCTTAGGAGAGACAATGAAAATTGGCATATAGAGCACAAGTGTATGCCAGGTCTGAGGTTAAATTTCATTTCCAAAGTTCAAGATGGAAAGCACCGTTGAGACCTGATACATTAGGACTTATAGGAGATAGATCAAAGGTGAAGCCTTTGAAACATATGAAATCTTACAAGTTAGGGAAGAAATCGTATGCTTAGGAGGAGGACCAATTATTGTCGTCAGATCAGCTGCAGAGAAAGGAATCTGGGTCATCGAATTTCACATCCAGATAGGAGGAGCAGGTAAAGGAGGAGGAATAGATCACATCCATCGGATCTATGAGGACCAAGAATCATTGGACCCAAAGGTAAGTGCACGATACTTAATCCTTTCAAAGTGCATGGGAGAGAGGATTGATGAAGTCTAAAGTTCCAAAGACAAAAGGAACCATCCATTTTCTAGGTTGACAGGTGGTGTTAGCCTAATGTCTCACTGATTTGCAAATCGGGAAAGCCAGAGGTAGGAGAAGTGAAAAATTGCATAGTTCGAAGTCACAAGGTGATCAGGGTTGTCCGTGAAGAGAGGACACTTGGAAAAAGATCTATTAATCTAGAGATTCAATGCTCCAGAGGTTCTGTAGAGAATTTTTTCAGAATTACTCGAAGCACCAGAGCCGAAATAGTTGAGGTTCGTCGATATGAAGAAGTAGCGGGGACCGTTGATCTAGTCCTAGAGAATTCGTCGATTCAGAGATTGGGAAAAATGGAGCAAGCATCTCACAAAATTTTTGAAGCACAGAGTTGCGAAGGGAGCTGTCCCATGATCATAGTATGTGGTCACGTAAAAGGAAGGGGGTTATCTAGAAGAGCTAGCATCCATTGGCATTGAGATTCAAAAAATGCTAAGGAGAGGGCCCATGGGTGCCATACAGCCTACTCCTTAGAAGAAAAGGGGGTCTGTTAAATTGATTTTGGGTCTAGAAGAGGCCCGAAGAGTCGATCTGACTCCTTAATTTGGAAGATCCTAGACCAGGAGGTCGCAAAACCCCCAGGAGGGGAGGGGGATGCATCAGGTGGTATCAGAGCATAAAAACTTTCTGCATATCATAGGCAAAGGAGGAGAAGTTTGAAGACACAATGTTGATGCTCTATGAAAGTTATTTCTTGCCGATGTGCAACAATCAAGAAAACAACCAGGTGGGTTGTAGGAAAAGTTGTAGGCACTCTCAGTTGCAGGGTGGCCAGTAGAATTTTTAGGAGGGCAGGTAGAGGGAGAAGATGGCTACTAAAGGCCATAAGCATGGTCCGAGAGAATGCCTTCAGCAAAAAATAACTCAATGAGATAAGAGAATAAATGGATAGGCTAACATTCAAGATGCAGCAAGAATCACAGGTACATTGGAGGTATGAATGGCCAATGAAGAAGAGGGATATATGGCATGTTCAAAAATTTTTTGCCCGAATGAAGCAATGAAATTTGAGGAGGTCACTAAGGTATGCTAAAAACCTTAGTGACACAAAGGATAAAGTGGTTTTCATTTGCGAGACAAAATTTGGGAAAATCCTCAGTGATGATGAGGAGATGAGATCAGCGAGAGATCTAATGAACCGCCAGGAGGGAAGTAATGAAATTTTATGTTGTCAGGTGGGAAATGAAGAGAGATCAATTGATCTCGTAGACTGCCAGGAGGGTAGAAAATAAATCCTAGATTGACAGGGGGGCAAGGGATAAGAGAGGAGACTATCTGAAAGTCTCATGAACTCATCTGAGAGTTCATATCAACAAGGAGAGTTGATGGAGTAGGATCAAAGGAATATTATAATCATTGGGGGAATTGAGAAATTCCTACCAATCAACCCAATTGAGGCCAGAGAATATGTTGCAGGTGCAGCAACATAAGGAAAACCAATAAAGACTGTCAAATAATAGGAGGAGAAGGAGCAGACATTGATGTTTTCCCCAGCAGAAGGAGAAGAGCATTGAACAGAATTTCTCAATATTTTCAATGAGGAAGTTAAACAGGATATGATTGAAACACTGGAGCCTGCAACAGAAGAGGAAGCATACATCATGGATTTTTATGATCTATATGAAGAATTGGAAGCCTTAGCGAAGAGGTTGATAGTGAAGATCAAGCACATCCAACAGATTATGTTGGAAACAAGTGAAGGAGCATACGAGCCCTAGGAGCAGCTGGGAGTTGGAATTGAATCAACACAAGAGGAGATGACATAAGTCAATCCGTCAGAGGAGGAAGCTAAGAAGCAACTCATTTCTAAGACTATAGAACTAGAGTCTACAGCAGGGTGGAAATCTAAGGCAACAAGAGATGGAGAAAATAGCATGGGGAATCAGGTTGATCTACCCATTGGCAAGGAGGAAGTGCAACAGAGACGACTTCCAAAGAGCCAGCTAGCAGATCAGCTGGAAGAAGTGATAGAGGAGATAAGTAGGTTTATGGTGAGGTCATCACAAGAAGTTGTTAGCAGGGAGAATTTGAATAGATGAGGACCTAAAATAGAAGCAAGGAAAAATAAGAAGGAGAAGCAATAGTAGCAACAACAACAAAGCAGAGGAGAAAGAGGACAGCTCCAGAGGAGAGTTTGGGATCGAGGAGGATTTCAACAGAGCTGGGACGCTCATGAGAAGGAGCTCATGAAATTTTCGCAGCAGTGGAGTATGATGTAGGAAAATATCTCCACCTCAACAATGCCCCAACTAGACAACACATTCAAGCGCATTCAAGGAGGGGAGAGGCACCAACCCTCTCATTTTTCTCTCATTTTCAAATTTCAATTTACATTAAATGAAATCAAATGTTGTAAGTATTGGTAGAGACGATTCATGACTTTGAGAATATAGGAGATAAGCTTGCCTTTAATGGCTGACAAGATGATAAGATCTAGATCCAATTCTGACTAGATGGACACTA
Source organism: Picea mariana (assembly GCA_032191745.1). Classification (NCBI taxonomy): domain Eukaryota; kingdom Viridiplantae; phylum Streptophyta; class Pinopsida; order Pinales; family Pinaceae; genus Picea; species Picea mariana. The sequence goes on along the minus strand of JASDQU010108234.1, from coordinate 78,886 downwards.
AATGTAATTCAATGTAATTAATGAGAGTTAGGTATCTTGGAGGGAGAGCTCAAGGAGCCCCTCTTTTGTAAAATATAATTTTGTCTAGTTTCATTAAGACAGATAGGAAGTGAAGAGTAGAGGAGAAGGAGGAGAGAACTGAGACTCTGTTGCAATCCAGTCTTTGTAAACTTTTGTATAGACATTCAGAGATAATACAAAAATTATTTTTTCCTACATATGATGCTATGTGTTTATGTGTTTTTATGAATGAATGTTATCTCTGTGTGTTTATTGATGTTGTAGATGTATGTGTAGTTTCTTTATGGAGGGTGAAGAGAGAATTCCACTATCTTTGAGAGTTTGTTGGAACTATTCTGGTTTCTTTAGGCTAAGTGCAAGGAGTGCGCGACAGATTTTGAAACCTCTGTGAGCCAATGCAAGGAGTGTGTATCTGAAATCTGCCTTGAGGTCAGGAGAGAATATTCTAGGAGGGCACACTAGAACATTTACAGACTCAAGGAGGGTCATGAAGGTTGTTGAATACCTTGGAGAGAATATTGTACAAAGAAGGCATAGGACAAAGAACAGGATTGTTGAAGATTTTGTAGAGATCTTCCAGGAGGGAATTGAGTAGGTGCAGCAGTGAAAAAAATAACTCTGTTTCAAGTTTAGAAAAGAAGATAAGTGTCAAGGGGAAGACACTTACAGAGTTTTTGAATACTCTGGAGGAATACCTATGCAAGGAGTGTACCAAGACAACACTCAGACGAAGTGTTGAAAGACAACCATCTGAAGGCCAATCAATCAGAAGGAGTGTTCGAGAGGTAAAGTAGTTCTCTTTACAAGATCAAGAGGTCGAGCATAGAGTGTACTAGGAGGGCACCAGAATTATTCTAAGAAAGCAGGTGAGTCCCTTGGAAGGCCAAGCAATCTCTCATCTCGGGAGAGACAGTGAAATTTTTCACGCAGAGTGCAAGTGTGCGCCAGGGATGAGGTTAAATTTCATTGCCAAATCTTGGGAGGGAAAGCACCATTGAGACCCAATACATTAGGACTGACAGGAGGTATATCAAAGGTGAATCCTTTGAAATCTATGAAATCTTCCAAGTCAGGGAAGAAAGCGTACACTTAGGAGGAGGAGAAACTTCTGCCGTCAGATCAACCACATAGAAAGAAATCTAGCTCATCAAACTCCACGTCCAAATAGGAGGAGCACACAGATAAGGAGGAACGTATCCCATCCGTCGAATCTGAGTGCGAGGACCAATAGTCATTGAACCCAAAGGTAAGTGCACGAGACTTAATTCTTTGAAAGTGCATGGGAGAGAGGACTCCCGAAGTCCCTAAGTTTCAAATACCATCGAAACCGTCCATCGTCCAGGTTGACAGGTGGTGTTAGACCAGTGTCTCATTGATTCACAAATCGAGAAAGACGGAGGTAGGAGAAGTGAAAACTCGCGAAGTCCGAAGTCACTAGGTGATGAAGGTCATCCGTGAAGAGAGAACACTTGGTAGAATATATGCTAGTCTGGAGATTCAGTGCTTCAGAGGTTCTGTAGAGAAGTGTTTAAGAAATACTCGAATCATCGGAGCCAAAACAGTTGAGGGCCATCGATCTGAAGAAGTAGCGAGGACTGTTGATCTGGTCCTATAGAATTCGTCGATTCGAAGATCGAGAAAAAGGGAGCAAGAAGCTCACAAAAGTTTTGAAGCATGGATTCGTGAAGGGAGATGGCCCACGGTCATAGTCTGTGGTCACGTAAAAGGAAGGGGCTTAGCCAGAAGAGCTAGTGCCCATTGGCGTTGATATTTGAACAACACAAGGGGAGGGCCCGTTGGTGCCATACAACCTGTGCTTTAGGAGAAAAGGGGGACTGTTAAATTGAGTTGTGGTCTAGAAGAGGCCCTAAGAGTCAATCTGACTCCTTAATTTGGAAGATCCTAGACCGGGAGGTTGCAGAAACCCCAAGAGGGGAGGGCGTTGAATTACATTTATAGTATTATATGACATATATTCCCAAAACTAGAAGCCTTTTCAAAGTTGTTGACAACTAAGGAGACAAAGATCACACAAAAAAATGAGTAGATTCTATGATAATTAGTAATAACGTATGTCATGGCTCTAAGTCTTGATATTCTATCAAGTTCTTCATTAATAAATCATTTCCTCTAGTCTATTATCATCTACATACTATGGCTAGTCTAGGGTTGATTCATGAAATTTTACCATATGGGAATTTAGGTTACTTCATGGAGGATGAAAATGAACAAAACTTCAAAAAACAAACTCCGATATACTTCAAAACCTTGTCACAATCCTTCAAGGATATAAAAAAAGTAGATGAAAATTTTATAACACTGCATCAAATAAAGGATATCATTATTTGGAAGCCCTTAACATTCTGAATTGACCATATTAGGACTTTCATTTAGGATCAAGCAACTTATATTGGCATGCTTGAATGACTTGGTGATAACCATCAACAACATGATTTTATAAAAACTCCTGCGAGTAAATTTTCTTATCATTTTTTTTCAAAGGGCATTTGAAAGAAATGCTTAAAGAGATTGAAGTAAATAAGGTAGCTATGAAATATGAATTGATTTGGATTGGCATGAATCTACTCGTTGTAAGTGATATTTTATTGATTTAGTTTCTTCCTATATATAAAAATATTAATCTCACTTAAAAACACTTAAAAAGAAACCAGCAAAGGAATCCAACAGTTTTTGTGCACACAATAAGGATAAGAGACACCAAAATTCAAAATTCATAAGATGAAATCTAATCAAACAGTAGAATGATGGTATATAGAAACAAAACATTACATGAGTTACAATATGGCAATGATACTCCGAAAGGATCGAATAGGTGAACATACCAATGAATCATAGCACATCATACATTCACAGCAAAACTAGTGTGAAGTGGAACATTGTTTAAAAAAAACATTTCTTGCTTGGTATCGATAGACCATCTCTAATGAAATCTTAGAACACAATGTTGTTATTTGATCATAAATTTGAAATTCTCATACAAGTGATAGACAAATACAATTGTTTTTCTTATTCTCTAGATTGTTACTTAAATCCTATTAGGGATATGTAGTGTAGATTTAAACCTTGTGCAATTATTTACTACAAATAGTTTTTCAATAAAAGAACAAAATAGATACAATGGAAAATACACACATTACACAAAGATTTTTCCCCTCGAAACCCAAACCGGGAAAACCAACATATTCTATATTCATTCACATCATACATTGTTTACAATAAAATATACATATAGGATCACGGGACATTCAAAACCCTAATCCAATAACATGTATTAGTCAACAACCCTAATTCCTTAACCGAAAATAGAAAACCATCGGTGAAAACCATTTTCTGAAAAAACCTCCAAAAACGGACGTAAAAAAATGCCAATTTTTTTTAGGGGGGCTACCTCACCACTTTGACCCAATGGGAAATGGGGCACTCTACCACCCTCATACCCCCATACACGCCCGATGCAATGTAGACACTAGTTTCTACACCAAGAGAACATATCAGTGCTCATGGATTTTGTTAATAAATCTGCAACATTCTTCAAAGTGTCCACCTTCTTTTCTTCAACTATGTCTCTTATAAAGTGATATTGAACATCAATATGCTTTGTCTTTGAATGATAAGCAGGGATATTCACTAGAAAAATCACACTCTGACTGTCACAATCTATTCTTACATCTTTTTATACCAACCCAATAGTTGAACACAATCTTTGTAACCATATTGCTTCCTTGATTGCATGAGTGGCTACCATGTATTCAAATTATGTAGTTGAAAGTGCCACTACATACTTCATTTTTATCATCCAATTAACTTCTCCTACAAACAAGTTAAACACATAATCTCTTATAGATCTTCTATGATCCAAATCTCTAGCCGATTATGCATCCACAAAGCCATGTATGTCCAACACTCTGTCCAAACCTGACCTTCCTTGGTAGAAAAATCCATAATTAGTAGTGCCACACAAATACCTAAAAACTCTATGTATTGTTGTCCAATGATCCTTTCATGGTTTTGACATATGCCTGCTCACAATTCCCATAACATGTGCAATGTATGGTCTAGTTCATACCATTGCATACATCAAACTACCAACCACCCTTACATATGGAACACGATACATGTCCTCCTCCTCTTCATGTGTCTTGGGATATTAATCCGCAGATAACTTTACACCTATAGGAATAGGGACCCTGACCGATTTACATTCCTTCATATTAAACGTCTGCAATATTGAGTTGACATATTTTCTCTAAGTTAACCAGAGTTTTTTATTTTTCCAATCTCTTTTAATTTTCATGCCCAAAATGAAATTTGCAGCACCAAGATCCTTCATGTCAAATTTGGAGGATAACTAAGTTTTCACATCTCGGATAATCTCCTTGTTTTTTCTTGTCAGCAACATGTCATCCACTTACAAGACCAGCTAAATCAAATGATCACCAATTAATTTAAAATATACATATTGATCCTCTTTGCTTCTTGTGAATCCAAGTCCCAACATATAAGTATCAATTTTTTGATACCATTTCCTTGGTGATTTTTTTAAACCATACAAAGTATTTTTCAACTTGCATACCAACTCTTTCTTTCCCTTCATAACAGATACTTATGGCTTCGTCATGTAGATTTCTTCTTCCATATCCCTATGTAGGAATTTTTTCTTCAAATCCATATGTTTTAGTTCAAAATCAAGCACAGTAGAAACAAATAGCATATATCTAATAGAATTTAACTTGGAAATAGGAGAAAAAATATCACCAAAATCAATTCCCTCAACTTGGAAATAACCCTTTGCTACTAACCGAGATTTGTATTTCTCCACTTTTCCTTTTGTATTCAAATTATTTTTAAATACCCATTTGATGCCAATGGGATTTCTTCCAACCAACAACTCCACTAAATCCCAAGCCTCGTTCTTATCCAAGGCTGTCATTTATTCAACAATGGAATTTTTCCATATTTTTCCATCCTCTAAATCCGCTGCCTCCCTAACAGTTCTAGGATCATCATCAGTAATAGACAAAGAAAAATTTGAACAGAAATTAGGTGGAGTATACCTTTCCGATAGCCTTTTTTCTCAAACCAATAACCTTAATACTGGAGTATGAGGATCTTCTTCCTATGATTCTTTTTCTTCTGTAGAGTCTGATTCATCATCCTTTGACTCAAACTCTATTTTCTTTGTTTCTTCCTTACTTGGTAGGAGTTCCTTTTTGAAAATGTCTTTCATTTCTCTAAATACCACATCTTGGATATACACAACCTTCTTAGTTTATGGGTTCCAAATATTATAACCTTTGAGACTATCTTTATACCCAATAAAGATACACTTTTCAACCTTCTTATCTAGCTTACTCCTATTTTCCTTTGGAACATGAACATAGGCCTCACAACCAAATACTTTGATATGTGTGAGAGAGGGTTTCTTACCAATCCATACCTCATGTGGAGTCTTGTCATCCAGTGCTCATGAGGGTGATCAATTTCGTAGGTAACATGAATTTCCCATTGCCTCTAACCAGAATTCTTTCCCTAACCCGACACCATTGAGCATGCACCTTACTTTTTCCATCAGCATCCTGGTCATCATTTTTGCAACTCCATTCTACTGAGGTGTATAAGGAGTATTATTCTACCTTTATAAATTACATTTCTTACAAAATTCTTCAAATTCATTCCCACAGAACTGTCCACCATTATCCATCCACAACACCTTAATTATTTTCTATATTTGATTCTCAACAAGAGCCTTAAACACTTTGAACCTGTCAAAGACTTCATATTTCTTCCTGAGGAAATATATCCAATTATTCCTCAAGAAGTCATCTATAAATGAGGAATAGTACACATATTTTCCCAATGATGGAACCGAAATAGGTCCAAACTCACACTATGCACTAGCTATAAAATTCCTTCTTGTCGTGTTGCACCAGAGGGGAATCTTACTTGATTATTCTTCCCATTGACACAATGTTCACAGAAATCAAAATCCAAAGAGTAGTTAGACAAACCTTCAACCATACCTTTACCTTGTAGTAGTTGAAGACCGTTCTCTTTGATATTCCCCAATATTTGATGCAACAACATAACCTTTTCTCTAGAGATAGTAGGAGATTTTTTTTCTTTAGCCCTAATATCAGGAACAATGGAACTATTACACCCATAAATAATAGTTATTCCTTGTTGCTTATATATATTTCCAATACGAACTCCCTTCAACAACACCATTTCTCCTTGAACCATCCTGCAAGTTACTTTTTCAAATACTGTTTTTACCCTTGCATCGTCCATTTTTCTTACAAAAATGAAATTTCTTGCCAATCCTAGGATGTGAAAAACACTAGGAAGTTTTCTAATCCTTCCATATATGAGCCTCAAATTAACGTTTACTCGTTCTACGATTTTGGTTGTTGAGTCATCACCTAGGAAAACATTACCTCCATCACACCTTTCATATTCACAGAAGAACTCCCTATGGGGAGTCATATGAAAGGATGCACCTAAGTCAACAAGCCACACCCCATGATCTGCATGTGTGCTTGAATAAGCCAAGTACACATCCCCTCTTTCTTCCTTGGAGGTCTTTTTCTTCTGTATAGGGAGCACCTTCAGATCCATTCACTCTCTCAATGCTTTTGAATCTACATTTCTTTTTGAAGTTCCCTTATTTTCCATATCTCCAGCATATCTTTACAACCTTTCTAGGAGATTTAGATATCCCACTTGAGGAATAAGATATATTTCTTTCCCAGCAACATCCCATTTCAAATAATGCATCTGTGCTCTGTCCTTCCATGTTATTCCGTCCCATATCGTCCAACAACAAGGATGAGACCACATCATTAAAAATCAAGGTAGTTGTATTACTACCTATGGCCACAAACAAACTATCCCATGAGTCTTGAAAAGAGCACAGTAAAATGATACACTTGTCTTCATCTGAAATTTTAATCTCAACAGATAATAATTGACTTACCACAGTATTGAAGTAATTCATATGCTATGTCACTGAGCCTCCATCTCTCATCCTCAAGTTATATAGCTTCTTCTGCAGAAATAGTTTATTTACTAGGGACTTAGACTAATACAATCTCCCTAACTTATCACATAACTCCTTGGTTGTAGCTTCCCCTGACACATTTAGTAATACTGAATCTAAGAGACACAATTGGATTGTTCTCTTTGCCTTCTGATCCAACTTTTTCCAGTCATCTGCTGACATTCTTGTAGATGTAGTACCTAGATTCACTGTGATCCACTTATCTTTTTCTATCAACATATCTTCCATGTTGAGCTTCCAAAGCTTAAAACTTTTCCCATTAAATTTCTCAATCTCTATTTTCAAATTGCTCACCATTTCTTTTCACTTGAAGAATCAATATTGCAGATCTCCCACTGTAACAAGGATTATCACAATCCTAACCCAAACCATTGACCACAAAGGTGTCCCCCTCAAGACAATAATTTCTATGATACCAAATGTGTTGTTCAACCTTGTACAATTATTTACTGTAAACAAATTTTCAATGAAAGAATAAAAAAGATACAATGGAAAATACACACATTACACAAAGATTTTTTCCTTGAAACCTAAACCGGGAAAACCATCATATTCTATATTCATTCACATCATACATTATTTACAATACAATATAACTATAGGATCTTGTAGCATCAAAAATCCTAATCCGATAACCCAGATTAGTCAACAACCCTAATTCCTTAACCAGAAACAGAAAACCATCGATGAAAACCATGTGCAAAAAAACCACCCAAAAATGGATGCAAAAATCTGCCAAATGTTTTTTTTTTCAAGGGTATTTTCCCCTGTGATCCCCCGGGAAATGAGATGCTCTATTTCTCTCTTACCCCCCCTGCACGCACAATGCAACGTAGACACTAATTCTAACCATGCAAAGAATATAACACATACCCAACAGGTAGGTGATACAAACCTAAAATTTCAAACTATTAAAAGTCTGATGGTGCACACTTATGCTATGGAATAAGTGTTAGAATGTGTCATTGGGAACCCACTATTTTTTACTCCTTTCCAACTATAATATATAAGGTATAACTTAGCTGACTATTCAATAGTGGAAATCACATAGAATCATTAAATGCATATTTTAATTGAGACACTTATATCTTGATAACAAGGTAGCTAGGGTGCATGGGTGCATGAATGGGTATAGGTATGGGATATAGATTCAAAGAGATATTGAGAGAGGGAAACCTTAGAAACTCTAAATTTTCAAAACACAGATTTGATTTACATGTCGACTATAAGTTGATATTCCTTCATACATGTTGTTGCAGAGAGGAAATATCCTATAGATATTGTAATAACAACACAAATATTGACCATTAATTTAATAACCTATATCTTGATAACAAGGTAGCTAGGGTGAATGGATGCATGAATTGGTATAGGTATGGGATATAGATTCAAAGAGATATTAGGAGAGGGAAACCTTAGAAACTCTAAATTTTCAAAACACGGATTTCATTTACATGTCGACTATAAGTTGAGATTCCTTCATACATGTTGTTTCAGAGAGTAAATATCTTATAGATATTGTAATAACAACACAAATATTGACCATTAATTTGAAACAATGTTTGTTGGAGGGTATTAACTTGTTGGTTATTATTGATCTATTTGTGGTGTAGCTCTATAATCCTATATATGTCATCCTTTGTGAAATTACTTGAATATGTTGATTATGATCTTTGAACAAATTCCTTGCATTTGGGTGTAAAGTATTTATGAAATCCATGAAAATTGATGGAAGAGGCTTACACATCCAATGGAAATGAGCAAGTCATTATTGTTCAAAAAACATTTAGAGGATTATGGATGGTGTATTTCTTAATTAGCATCCTTTATCATGGAAAAAAAACTATATCAAGCACTTTGTTTGCATTGCAACACCATTGGAGGAATATTAAAAGAAATGAGGACTAGTTATGATAAATATGCTCATGGATTTTCCCTCTCGCTCTTCAATATAGAAAATGGATCTTTGGTCCTATTAGATAATAGTAGTCTATGGGAGGATTGGTTACTTTCATGACAACCTGTGAACTACTCATGAACCTCTAAACACAAATGTTTCTCAATGAAGTAGATCTGAATATCCTTGAATTAGGATTGAACAATTAAACTTTCAAATCATGGTGTGGTACTATGGGTTTCAGAACTAATCGATTAAGTTCCAACATTTATTTGATCATGTGTGCATAGTGTTTTTTCATTCAACTGAAAGTTTTGATTCTTGTTTTATTGTCAAAATGAAATAAGGTATGAAAATTAGCAATGCCAATAACAACATGTGACCTGAAAGGAAGTGGGTAAGAATTTCTTCAGGCATGCTTTATATCTTTAGTGACTTGTTTTTAGATTGAATGCATATATGTCATCCGTACTCAGGTGGGGTATGACAATGGAAGAAACCTATGGTATGCAAAGCTAATTAGAATATTTTATGTGCATTCATGAAATTTGTATGTTATATTTGAAATGTCTTCTATGTTGTTGTAAATGCTATACTTATATTTGTTTGGTTCATTGAAAGTTCAGTTGTAGGTAGAATGGTCTTGGTTATGACAATGATTGTAATTCCATAATGAATATTAGTTTCTACCACATTCAAGAGCCAAACATAAGAATAATCTCATACTTGTGAAATCTGATTTCTGTATGAAACAATTTTGAAACAAAAGATATATGATTGAAATTATTAATGATGGTATCTCATGGTGTTTGTATATATATGATACAGGTGAGATAGTGTTTATTTGTAGTAAGGAAAAATGATGGATGCTAAAATAGAAAAGCATGGAAAGAATGCCACTATATATGGAACCCCATGATATGTCTTGTTGAGCATTGAGTTGTGATATGATATGTTAGAGAAAGATAGAGGTACTCATTGGATGTAAGACTTTATAAGTATATATATTGTTCATGTGTGAGGAAGCTTTGGAAAATGATGGATCACCCAAGAGGTTGTCTAGTAGAGAAGAGGATGCCTAAGCATGGAGGGTGACTAGCTGCAAGGAAAACGATACTTTAATGATTCATGTTGGATTCTAGCTAGGATCATCAATACATTTGGTTTGTATGAGAAAATAGTGAGATAAGTTATATTTGTGAAAGCTGTATGGAACATATAAATATTCATACAAATAAGTGTTGCAATGGATTGCATAATTTATCTTGAATTATTTACATTAATTTATGAACTTAAATTCATAGATTGAAATTCCTATCAATGAAATAATTAATGATCGAAAATTGTTATGATATGCATGCTTACATTGATTATTGTTATAGCTATATGATGCAACGATAAAGATTGGATATGTACCAAGACAATGAAGAGAATGATAATGAAGGTACCGTTGAAGAAACAAGACATAAACATTATTGTAATAATACAACATCGAGGATAGTGTTATTCCAATCAGGGGGGATGTAATATCATGGTTTTACTCTCTTGAATATTGTAAGTATTTTATTTATACGGTTAATAAAAAATAACCAAGGACAACTAATCTTGAGTTCCTATAAGGGATATGATACCACAAAAGGGGAAAGGTGAGGGGGTCTAAGGGGGGTTTATTCCTAAAAAAATCTACTTTATGTTACCTTGAACCCTCACCGATTTCAAATTTGAATTTCAAAGTTAAAAGAGGTTAAGAGGAGTGGAGAAAACAAATTCCTCAATACAAGCATAATTTCATAAAACCTATTAAGTCTTCCCACCAATATATTATTGAAACTGGGAAAATAATTTGAGCTTGAATTATCTTATCATTAGGAATGAAATAAATTCGAATGGGGAGGTAGGAATTGATATAAAATGGAGGAAGAAAATAATTTTGAGAGGTTAGATAGTAGAAATGGAGAGCCAAGTTTATATAGAATAGACCATCCATGAGAGAAATCTTCTAGATGAAGAAAATGCCAAGAAACCAAGGGATTTTCTGCATAATCTTTGAATATCATCCTCGACCTTTCTATACACATGCTAAATAGCACAAAAGGAGGATATTATGAGGTACTGCACAATAGAGAAGGAGGTGCTCCTTTTGTTATGTAGGGTAGGTAATGTTGGTACGTTAGTGTTTATTTGTCCTCAAGAAGATGGCAATAAAAATCATTAGCTTGAATCTGTTGTACTGAAATTCAAAGTTGTTTTATGATTATCTGCCCTGGTAGTATCATAGCTCAGTTAGGGGGTGGTGTTCGCGACATATTGGCTATGGTTCGGTAGAAATTGTGCATTTGGCTAGTTGTTTGATCTTCAAAAGTCAAAAGATAAGTTAAAATATTTTTTCTGGAATTTTATATATGGGTTCTTACATTGGTCATTTCTGGCTATCTTCACTAATGGTTAATTGTTGGTTAGAAATGTATATGATTATGTTCCTTGATTTTATCAGTGAACCTAGAAATGCATAGACTATTTGGAACAAATTTTGGGAATTGCGCAGGGGAAAACTGCATGAACAGAGTGACAAGTTGGCTAGGTATCAATGCATGAAAAATGATGCAGGCGCACCCTCAAGGCATGTCCACTCACAGGATCTTTCCTCCTTCCTCGGCCCGAAGAACTGAAAGGTTCTTCTATTTCCCTATCGGGAAATTTTCACCCACAACAACTCTCTCACGGGAACTCCCTTTCTTCTATCGGGAAATCCGACTTCGCGATTTCACGAGTCCTGTGGTAGATCAATGTTGACCTTTTACTTTGTTATCTGGGTTCCTCCTATCGAGATTTTGACACCTAGGATGTCCAAACAACTTGTTTTACCGATCCCCGATCCCCGATACACTCCCTTGCTGCCTTAGGCTCCCGGGCTAAGCCTTTAGTCCTCGCGACCTTCCCTTATATGACCATAGTCATACTCCTTATCGGGGTTTCAAACTTTCCAATGCTAAAACACATATGTCCTCAGGATTCATGATTCCTCGAATCCTACACGCTCTTTACGCACTAGCTCTCCTGGCTAGGCTCCTGGCCAATATGACCGTTATCCCCGTGACCGCAGTCTTACCTCTTCATCGGGGTTTCAAGCTTTTCAATGGCGCAATGCATTGGCTTACGGGATTCCCAATCATTCGAATCCTGATTCTCCGCTACACTGACAGTTGGCCCCCACACAACGGAGCTTTCCTCCTTATCTGATACACTGACAGCTGGCCCACAATGGCACTTTCCCCCTTATCAGGGTTTCGAGCTTCGCGATTCTGAATTGCATAAACACCTTGTCACCGAGATTCTCGATATCCCGATGACCCAAATGCCAATAGACAAATTCCTATTGGGACTTTCCCTGATGGCTCCGATTTTCTGCCGCGTGTCCTCCTGTGATGGATGGTCCTGATTACTCCTCGCGTTTCGAGACTTCTGATGTCTCGATTTTCACGACCTCAGGAACTCTGATTTCCCAAGCACCCATATACCAACTCTCTTCGGATTTCTGACACCTGTCTCCCCAAATGGACGGATCTGATTATATCATAGTTTTCACCATGGACTTCCCCAATCTCCTATCCATGGGAATGTTGATATCTCGACTCCTGACACCTCGATGCCCGCCACACGTCTCCACAAATGGACGGCTCTAATCCTTTTGGGACTTTTACCATGAAAATTTTCGATCTTCTGCTCTCGTGACTCCCGATTTCTTGAACCCTAACGCCTCGATATCCCGATGCTTCTCAGGGTTCTTACTCTGCTCACAATGGGTTAAACCCTGTGCAACTCCTATCAGATCAGACGGTTGACAGGTAACTAATCAACGATCCAATGACTCACGACCCCTAGAGCCTGGACTCTGAATGCGGCTGTAACCTCCTCGCTTCTTTGGCAGATCCAACGGCTGGCGGGATTTTTCAAATCTTCTCCACAAGATCCTAACCGTCGATCTCTTCCTCTTTGATGTCTTCTACGGGGTGAACCCAGTATTCCTTTGTGAAAACTGGTCCTCCTGCGCGTAACTTTGCAGCACCTGTTCAAACACTCCACGACACAAACTCCTTGTGCTTCCCTTTGGTGAGCTTGGAAGCCTTGTCCTTCCTGAGCTTCACACAATTCTGAGTCTCCACGAAGACTCTTGCACGCACCCCTTGCGGCAATCCTCAAACACTCCCAAGTGTTGAATTCTTTCGACTTTGCGCACACCTACAACATTAGTCCTTCAATGCTTTGCTCAGATCGACAACTGAGACTTTCCTTAGCCTGTGCACTCCTTGCACGGCTCCTATAACCCAATTTCACTTCTGGTTGAATGAGAACAAGAGTTAAACTATCTGAGACTTCTGTCAACGCACTCCTTGCGGACGACTTCAACTGCACTCCTTGCAAGAATCCTTGCTCAGATAGAGAAACAATTGAAACTCATTTCTTCTACTTCCTTTCAGACTTCACTTAGAACATGAAATCATATACACAACATATCAAAGCAATTGTATATCAGGAAGCAAACATTCAAGAGCATATCAATCAACACACATACACAGAGAACCACACAACACCATGAACTTGAATCAATTTCTTCTATTAATCCAAATAACTGTACATGGGTGTTTCTACATAGCTCTCTGCTTCTCTTCTATGCTCAAATGCTTCTAACTATGTTACAATGCACAATGAGGGTGTCTATATCCCGTTTCCCTCTTGCGCTCTCAAACAGTCTAATCTAGAATTCAATTTCTATCTACCTGCATTAACTACTATAAATGCCTCCATCTACTTTAGATGAGAGCGGGGTGCTCAAGGTCTGATTACATTATACCAAGGCACCTTATTTAAATAATCTCATTTATATTTGGCGCATCAACTTCAAGGGAAAATTCAAAAATTTGGTTGGGCTTGTCCAGCTGTCCTTTGTTTTCCCCGCTGGCTTGCTTGCTGTGAGAGATGCTCCTGCATCATACTCCCTCACTTGAAAATTTTCATGGGCTTCTATCCATGAGCTTCTGCATGGTCTGTCCATGCTTTAGAACCTCCGCTTTAATCTTCCAATTGGCATCTTCAAATGGATGGCCCTTCCACTTGACCAAATATTCCAAATATTATTTCCTTCTGGTCTTCTTACCCACTCGTTTATCCAGTATCTGCTCCATCTGTGGCTTCTCTGCAACTGGCATCTGCTTCTGCCACTAAGCCACTGACTTTTCATCACTTGTTCCTGCTTCCCCARCTTTGTATGGGTATAAATCTAATACATTGAATATCGAAGAAATTTCGATCCCATCGGGTAATTCAATCTCATAAGCATTCYCTCCAATTTTCTTCAAGACCTTACTTGGTMTGATTTTTTTCATTTTTAATTTATTGTATGTTCCTCTCGGGAACCTTTCTCTTCTCAAGTGTGCCAGAACCAAGTCACCAACCTCAAACTGAAKTTGTCTTTTATGTTGATCGGCTCTTCGTTTGTACTCCTGTCTTGAATTCTGCAGTCGCTCCTTCACCCAGTTGTGAAGTTCCTTCATCGCCTATGTGAAATCTTCGACACTAGCGCTCCTAGTTGCATTCTGTTCTGAATCCCTCAATTCAGAAATTCCCCCCAGTTGTATTCCATAAACAATCTGAAATGGACTCTGTCCTATACTCCTGTTCACTGAGTCGTTATATGAAAACTCTGTCTGCGGAAATACATTGTCCCAACTACTGTGGTGCTCTGCCACCAGGCTCCTCAGCAAGTCTCTCAGACTTCTGTTCACCACTTCTGTCTGTCCGTCCATCTGAGGATGATAAGTTGAACTAAACAAAAAGTTAGTCGCCAGCTTCTTCCATAATGTCCTCTAAAAGTTCCCTATGAACTTTGTATCTCTGTCCAAAACTATACTCCTTGGTAAGTCGTGAAGTCGAACGATTTCTTTGAAAAACAGATTCGTGATGTGCGTCGTGTCACTGGTTTTCTGACATGGGATAAAATGTGCCATCTTGGAAAATCTATCCACTACCACAAAGATCGAATCAAATCCTCTTTGTGTCCTTAGCAATCCCAATATGAAATCCATGCTAATTTCATCCCACGGCCTCTCAGGTATGGGCAATGGTTGATAAAAACCTGCATTCTGCTTCCTTCCCTTTAAATGCTGGCAAATCCTGCATCGGTCTACAAACCTCTTGACCTATGATCGCATCCCTGGCTAAAATTATGACTCACTCAGCTCCGCAAATGTCTTATCATGAATGAAGTGTCCGGCCAATCCTCCGCTGTGTTTCTCCTTCAGCAGATTCTCCCTCATGGAACAATTTGAAATACACAGTTGATTGCCTTTAAATAGCAATCCTTCCTGGATCATGTATTCGGCCCATTTGCTGCTATCTCTGAGAACTGGATTCTCAGCTGCTTCATACGCTTCCTTAAAGTCTGGATCACCTACGTACATGTCTCTGAGATCATCAAAACCCAATGTTCTAACTTTGAACTTCTGCAACAGCAAACACTTCCTGCTCAAAGCATCAACAACTTTGTTAGCAGTACCAGAAATATGTTTAATCAAAAATGTGAAATTTTTCATATATTCAACCCATTTAACATGCCTCGGATTCAACTTCTCATGTTGAGTCACAAACTTCAATGCATAGTTATCACTATATAAAACAAATTCCTTCGGAATCAAATAGTGCCTCCATTTCTTCAATGCCTGGATGATGGTATAAAATTCCTTGTCATATGTGGAATACCTCACCTTTGCTTCATTCAGCTTCTCACTGAAATATGCAATTGGTCTGTCATCTTGACTTAATACTGCTCCTATTGCAAACCCGCTTACATCACATTTTACCTGAAATGTCTTTTGAAAATCCGGCAACAACAGAATTGGTTGTTTCGTAATCTTCCATTTCAACAAATTGAAACTCTTCTCAGCTTCTTCTGTCCAGTGAAAAGATTTATGTCTTTTCTTCATGTATCCATCATTGCTGCACTAATTCCACTGAAATTCCTAATGAATTTTTGGTAGAAGCTAGCCAATCCATGAAAAATTCTCACCTCAAATATGTTCCTCGGTGATGGTCAATTCTTGATTACCTCCACCTTATCTGGATCCATCCTCAACTCATTTGACGAAATGACAAATCCAAAGTAAATGAGTTATTTCTTCATGCATGAGGACTTCTTTATGTTTATCAACAGCTTCTCTTGCTGCAATCTCTTCATCACAATGGACAAATGCTTCAGATGTTCAGCCTCCATTTTACTGAAAATCAGTATATCATCCAGATATAAGATAACAAGTTTTCCGATGAAATCCTTCAGGACTTCATTCATCAACCCCATAAATGTACTTGGCACATTTGTTAAGCCAAATGGCATAAAAATCCATTCATACAAACCTTCGCTTGTCTTGAATGTTGTTTTCCATTCATCACCTTCTCTCATGCGAATCGAGTGATATCCACTCTTCAAATCAATCTTTGAAAAGAATTTTTCCCCACTTAAGCAATCCATCAAATCATCCATTCTTGGCAATGGAAATCTATACCTGATAGTTATCTTATTAATCTCCCTTGAATCAGTGCACATCCTCCGGCCTCCATCTTTCTTCAGGCTGAGTACTGTCGGAACAGCACACGGACTCAAGCTTTCCCTGACCAAACTTTTGTCCAACAACTCTTGGACATGTCTTTTGACCTCTTCATTCTCTTGCGTCGTCAATCTGTACGCGGCTTTGTTTGGTAAACTGGCTCCGGGTATGAGATCGATATGATGACTCACACTTCTCATCAGTGGCAACGAACAAGGAAATTCATCCACTACTATATCAGTGAACTCTTCCAGCAGTCCCTGAACTTCTTCTGGAAAATCATTCACTCTTGTGCTAGTCAGAAAAATCTTCGGTTTTCTGACCACAATGAACTATGGATCCTCCTTCTTCTTAACCTCGGTAAGGAGTTCCTTCCCACTCATGAGAAGTATTGTGCTGCTTACCTCCAGTTTTACTTCTTTATCCTTGATTGGAAGAAACATATGAGTTCTCCCATTCTTTTCTAGGGTGTATGTGTTCATCCTCTCATCATGAATCACATTTCTATCATATTGCCATGGTCTACCCAGCAATAGATGACAAACATCCATAGGAATAACATCACATAAAATCTTATCATTATATCTCCCTATCTTAAATTCAACTAAGCATTGCTTAGTGAAATTTACCTGATGTCCCTTTTGTATCCACGAAACTTTATATGGACTTGGATGATAAGTCGTCTCCAGCTCCAGCTTTTCTACCATCTCGGTCGAAACAAGATTATTAGTGCTACCGCTATCCACAATGACCTTGCATGCCCAACCCTTGGTCTTGCAAGCTGTTCTGAAAAGTCTGGTCCTTTGGACTGAACTTTCCACCTCTTTCTCTGGTGTCAAAAGGACTTTTTGCATCACCAACGATCTTCTGCCTTCAGCATCTTCTACCTCAACATCTCACCTTTGTGCCTTGGTGATGTGAGTTTCTCCAATTTCTTTCTTTTTATCAGGACACTCATAAGACTTGTGCCCATTCTTCCCACATGTGAAGCATGTGATTATTCCACCTCTTCCTCCTCCTCTACCTCTGGTACGAGGAAACCTATTATTATTAGCATATCTTCCTCTCGGCTCAGTATGTTGTTCTCTCTATTCAACATATCCCTGCCCTCGCTGTGAGGTTCCACCTCTCTCAGTACGAGTCTGAGGTTTCTTCCAGTCGTCCCTGGGCTTCTGGGTTCTTTCCTGGGCAAATGATTTTCCGTTGGGATGACTCCTGCCTCTGCCCCTCTGACTCTTCTTTCGGCTCAGATTCTCTTCAGCTTTCAAATCCATTTGATAATAATCCTCCACCGTTTGGATGGTTGCCACGCTAATTTCATCCTGAATGTCGTATCTCAGACCATTCATGTACCTAGCTACTTTTTCATCATTGTTTTCACGATGACCAGCCCTTATATTCAACCTGTAAAATTTCTCAGTATATTCCTTTACTGTCATCAGCTTTTGTCTCAGATTCTGCATTCTCCTGAAAAGAGAAATTTGATAGTCCCTGGGAATAAATTTTACCTTCATCTTTGCAATCATCCTGTCCCAGCTCTTAATTTTCTTCTTTCCTTGGCAATGCCTGTCAGCTTGTAGTTCATCCCACCACAAGGCTGCATGTCCTTTTAATCTCATGATGGCATGCCTGACTTTCTTGTCCTCTTCGATATCTTCATAGTCAAAATAGGTGTCTAGAGCTCTAATCCAGTCTAGAAGCTCTTCTACATCCAGATTTCCCTCATAAACTGGAATGTCCATTTTTACCTTTGCACCCATTCTTGCAACAGCTTTAAGTAAGCGTTCATTTTCTGCATCTTCTGCTGAGATTTCTTCCTCTCCATGTCCAGCATCATCTTCATTTTCGGACTCACTGATATCTCCTACATCAGCTCTGCGCCTTTCTCTTATCTCCATGTCCACAACTCTAGCACATAAGTTATGCAGATCTCTTTCTACTTCTGGATTCTGCACTTCTCTACCCCTTCCTCTAGGTGTCTCCCTTTCCTCCTCTAGATCGGGTGATTGTCAATCTCTTCTCCTTGGCGGCATGGTGAATTTTCTTTCTCCCTGCTACTCAAAGCAAAGAAGATTTCCTAAGCTCTGATACCACTTGATGAAGGCGCGCCCTCAAGGAACATCTGCTCACAGGATCTTTCTTCCTTCCTCAGCCCGAAGAACTGAAAGGTTCTTCTATTTCCCTATCGGGAAATTTAAACCCACAGCAACTCTCTCACGGGATCTCCCTTTCTTCTATCGGGAAATCTGACTTCGCGATTTCACGAGTCCTGTGGTAGATCAATGCTGGCCTTTTACTTTGTTATCGGGGTTCCTCCTATCGAGATTTTGACACATACGATCTCCAAACAACTTGTTTTACCGATCCCCAATCCCCGATACCCTCCACTGTTGCCTTAGCCTCCCGGGCTAAGCCTTTAGTCCATACCACCTTCCCTTATATGACCGCAGTCATACTCCTTATTGGGGTTTCGGACTTTCCAATGTCAAAACACATATGTCCTCAGGATTCGTGATTCCTCGAATCCCAACGTGCTCTTTACGCACTAGCTCTCCTGGCTAGGCTCTTGGCCAATATGACCATTATCCCCATGACCACAGTCTTACCTCTTCATCGGGGTTTCAAGATTTTCAATGCCGCAATGCATTGGCTTACAGGATTCCCAATCCTTTGAATCCTGATTCTCCGCTATGCTGACAGCTGCCCCCCACACAATGGATCTTTCCTCCTTATCTGATACGCTAACAGCTGGCCCACAATGGCACTTTCCCTCCTATCGGGGTTTCGAGCTTCGTGATTCTGAATGGCATAAACACCTTGTCACCGGGATTCCCGATATCCCGATGACCCAAATGTCGATAGACAACTTCCTGTCGAGACTTTCCCTAATGGCTCCGATTTTCTGTCGCGCGTCCTCCTCTGGTGGATGGTCTTGATTACTCCTCGCGTTTCGAGACTTCTGATGTCCCAATTTTCACAACCTCAGGAACTCCGATTTCCTAAGCGCCCATATACCGACTCTATTTGGATTTCTGACACCTGTCTCCCCAAACGGACGGCTCTGATTATATCAGGGTTTTCACTATGGACTTCCCCAATCTCCTGTCCACGGGAATGCTGATATCCCGAATCCCGATGCCTCGATGCCCTCCATGCATCTCCACAAATGGACGGCTCTGATCCTTCCGGGACTTTTACCATGAAAATTCTCGATCTTCTGCTCTCGTGACTCTCAATTTCCTGAACCCCAACGCCTTGATATCCCGATGCTTCTCGGGGTTCTTACTCTTCTCACAAGGGTTTAAACCCTGTGAAACTCCTATCATATCGGACGACTGACAGGTAACTGATCAACGATCCAATGACTCACGACCCCTAGAGCTTGGACTCTGAACACGGCCGTAACCTCCTCGCTTCTTTGGCAGATCCAATGGCTGGCGGGATTTTTCAAATCTTCTCCACAAGATCCTAACCATCGATCTCTTCCTCTTTGATGTCTTCTACGGGGTGAACCCAGTATTCCTCTGTGAAAACTGGTCCTCCTGCGCATAACTTTATAGCGCCTGTTCAAACACTCCACGACACAAACTCCCTGTGCTTCCCTTCGGTGAGCTTGGAAGCCTTGTCCTTCCTGAGCTTCACACAATTCTGATTCTCCACGAAGACTCTTGCGCGTAACCCTTGCGGCAATCCTCAAACACTCCCAAGTGTTGAATTCTTTCGACTCTGCGCACACCTGCAACAACAGTCCTTGAATGCTTCGCTCAGATCCACAACTGAGACTTTCCTTAGCCTGTGCACTCCTTGCACAGCTCCTATAACCCAATTTCACTTCTGGGTGAACGAGAACAAGAGTTAAACTATCTGAGCCTTCTGTCAACGCACTCCTTGCAGACGACTTCAACTGCACTCCTTGCAGGAATCCTTTCTCAGATAAAGAAACAATTGAAACTCATTTCTTCTACTTCCTTTCAGACTTCACTGAGAACATGAAATCATATACACAGCATATCAAAGAAATTGTATATCAGGAAGAAAACATTCATGAGCATATCAATCAATACACATACACAGAGAACCACACAACGCCATGAACTTGAATCAATTTCTTCTATTAATCCAAATAACTGTACATGGTTGTTTCTACACAGCTCTCTGCTTCTCTTCTATGCTCAAATTCTTCTAACTATGTTACAATGCACAATGAGGGTGTCTATATCCCGTTTCCCTCTTGCGCTCTCAAACAGTCTAATCTAGAATTCAATTTCTATCTACCTACATTAACTACTATAAATGCCTCCATCTACTTTAGACGAGAGCGGGGCGCTCAAGGTCTGATTACATTATACCAAGGCGCCTTCATTAAATGATCTCATTTATATTTGGCGCATCAACTTCAAGGGAAAATTCAAAAATTTGGCTGGGCTTGTCCAACTGTCCTTTGTTTTCTACACTAGCTTGCTTGCTGTGAGAGATGGTCCTGCATCATAAAATAAGGAAAGAAATTTGGCACACATTTTCATGCATGGATCAATGTGCACAAAATAAGGAAGACCATTGGAATTCATTAGGAATTTTGGGTCCACCGATATGGGCTAATCCCCATTGTACTTGTATAAATATGTAAGGGTTTTGGTATAGATAGAGAGAAAGATAGAGATAGTGGGATATGGAGATAGATAATGAGTAGGATAATAGGAGAGAGACAAGAGTATTTTTTTCTGAGACATAATGTATGAGTGTAGTGCACATGTTTTGTAATGGATGTTACATATTATTTTGGTCACCCTAGTGATCCTTTTTACAACATGTGTTCCTGTTCCCAAAAGAGATTTCCTTCATGAGAAAAGTGACTGGCTTTCTCTTCTCAAAAACCCTATTAAAGAATAACGTCACAGGCTGCACTATACATAGAGTGTGGATATGCCCGATTGTTTCCCTCTGCCCTGAAACTTGTTTTCGATGTCATCACAAGCTATCCTATAGCTAGGGTGCAGCGATTCTAAAAGACTAAGAAAAGGTTGAGCTTCACGAAATTTCTAAAAGAGGATCTTCTAGAAGATGAGGTGGCTTCTGAATAGATGGGATCTTACTTGCTTCTCTGATTTGGTG
>JASDQU010108234.1:23756-57160 GCA_032191745.1 Picea mariana | reverse complement strand
CCCTCTGCCCTGAAACTTGTTTTCGATGTCATCACAAGCTATCCTATAGCTAGGGTGCAGCGATTCTAAAAGACTAAGAAAAGGTTGAGCTTCACGAAATTTCTAAAAGAGGATCTTCTAGAAGATGAGGTGGCTTCTGAATAGATGGGATCTTACTTGCTTCTCTGATTTGGTGGGATCATCCTAATCTCTTTAACCATCTCTCTTTTCCCTATATAAAGAGGGATTTCTCATGGAAAAGGCTAAGGTTAATGAAGGTTGAATAGGCTAAGAATTGTGTGAGGAATTCTAATTCAGTTCATGCTTGAGGACTTCATTTTGGTTCTTCAAGTCATTGAGGATCTTCTTCATGCAAGTTTGGAGCAAGTGTGTGTTGGAGCCAAGGGCCACTGAAAGGGGACCTTGCAACATCAAGGCTTATGGTTGTATCTTCCACTTTTAGTTAATATAATGCAGTGACATGTTTCTTTCCCATAAAACCATTCTCGTTTTATTGTATGATTCCTTGATAACATGCATAAGTTTTCATTGAGTATACTATTGTTGCTTTCACTTTGGTTGGTTTGTGTTCCCTTGCAGATCCAATATCACAGGAGCACCGAAGTAGAGCGAGGAMAAAAAAGATACAAGGAAGTGATATTTAAATGGTATGTCGCTCATCTCTTTCTTGATAGTTAATTCAATGATAAGAGCTTAGGGAAAGCATCATSTCCTATCTTGTTTTGTTCTAGATCTAGGTGGATCTAGGGAGATCAGTGTATGCCTGCATTTACCGATTAATCCAATARMAATGGATGTTCTGAATAATATAATAAGAAGTCGGTCRTTGTGGACATATCCCATATTAGGTGAACCACGTTAATCATGGTGTCTACATGTTATTATGTGTTTTATGTTATTTTTATTACACGCATATGATAAATGTTTTGTTACTATGAATATGTTACTTGTTACTATGTTTCTGTGCACCTGATATAAGAAATCCTGAACAAATTCTAGGTAGAATGGTTATAAGAAGTGCCTCCCATCCCTTCATCATTGTGGAAATTTGGTTCTTGTAGTTCCCATAGATAGCTTAGGTGATACTTCGGCTTCTTACAGGTGATGTCAAAAGGGCCAATATCTGAGGGTTTTCTTGGTAAATTCATGTTGAACCCTAGGTCTCCCCACTATGCACCAACAAATGGTTTTTTTGTTGGGACCAGGATCTGCGACTAAAGGGAATGTGGAGGCCAACTAAGGAAGAGATAGGAAAATKGTTAGAGACAAAGGAGTGCGAYTTTTTCAGAAATCATAATAAGAACCCACAAATCAGCTCATAGCACTGGTTACAAAGGTACATATTTACAGACTTACATGAGATTTTCTTTGTTGAATTCCTAATAGTTTTGGATGAGTGGTTAGAGAGGTTAGATAAAATAATGGGACATTATGCACCTTTTTTCTAAGGATCTTGACCCCTGAATTGATCCAGCAATTTAATACCGTAAGTAATCATATCCCACACGTAGTTGAGTTCTGGTTGCATAGTGTATTGAGGGGTTAGATTATTGAGTTTCCTATCGAGTGTACCTAGTCATACAATGCTTCTAAGAGGGAGTTATTTAAAGGTATGCATGGAGGATATTTGAAATAAATGTTTACTTGGGTCAATATTTTTCTATGTGATAAGGGGGTTATGAAGTTGGAATCTAATCACCCTAGTAGCTAGGAGTCTTCACGCACATGGGAGGATGGGGGATGACCAGGGGATGGTATAAGGGTATTGAGGATAGGGATGTAGGAAAGAATAAACAAGGAAAAAATGGGATGAGAATGTCGAGAAAAGAAGAAGGTGTGACAAAATAAGAGATTGGAGTGTTGTGTAGTGGAAAAATATTTTGGAAGAGGATTGTGGTTGATAGAGAAGGGAAACACAATGATTTTGAGGAAAGTGACACTGCGTAGTGATCCATATAGAAGGAATACCACGCATATAAAGGAAGGAGAAGGAAAAGTAACATCATCTCAATCCATTTGAAGGAGATCCATTACATCCCATTATCCCCACTTAGGCTAGACATTGTTCTGAAGTCACAACCCCATGTGCATCTTCGAGGTCTGAGGTAAGATATAAAACTTTGTTTTGAACACTTGTAGTTAGTGAAGGAAGAAAGGATAGTAGTAAAGGTAGTAAAAGTAGTTGAATTAGTATGACAACCCAGATTTAGTTAGCGACATTGAGGAAGAATACTCCATATTATGCAATGGTGGGGGTAGACCCCACTTGAAGAATGCATGTCTTCCACAGAGCAAGGACAAAAGATATAAAACAAAACTTATTTGTATGTGAACCAATATGGACCATGAAGCAGGTCCAAGATGACAATAAAAAAATTGTGTAGTTCATGAAAACATTTAGATACCTCACACTACTTTGTATTATGAAGTATTATTCCACTGCACCTGCAGGACAAGCCAGAACATTAGCAGACATCATGCAAGCCTTATTAAAACATTTCCAAAAACCAAAGTTTGAGTCACAATGTATTATGGAACTAAAAGAGATCAAGTAGTTGCATAATGAATCAATATGGGATTTTGATCAGAGATTCAATATCTTGATGGATAGGTTGACTTTCCATATTCCAGACGAGCAAAATAGGGAAAGGTTCATTGGAGGATTGTTATCACATATACATTACCCATTGACACAACATAATATTATGTCATTGTTAGAATAACTATAGATTTACATGAAGTTGGAAGCATACCCTATAAGAGAGAATGACATAGGGATGGCTCAGGTTCAGTGACATTTAGTAACCTTGACAATTCATTTGAAGGAGCTTGCTAAAAGGAAGGAAAAACATGAAGAAGTTTGGTGTGTTACATGTAGAAAGGAAGGACATCATAATAATGAGTGTCGATCCTTTTCATATTATTCAGCTACAGGACCTATGAATCCCTTGGCCACAGGAGAAGGGGTATGGTGTTAGATACGAAAACTGGTGGGTCATCACCCAACCACCTGTCCTTTGATGTAGAAGTATCAGAGCATTGCTAGAAGATTATTTTGTAATTTTCGTAAGTCCATGGGACATGACGAATAGAAATTTTACACACTCGATATAATGAAAGAACGCACCTCAAATGCATACAACGTTCACGGGGAAGATAGACCAAAAGGAGGGGTAACACAATATAATACTCTGAGGGGATAAAATCAAGGAGGAAGAGGAGGATTCATAGGTTAGAGAATAGGAGAATTTGATAGAGGAAGAGGACCGATTATCTGCTATAAATGTAACCATCCTGGGCACCTCACATGAGATTGTCAAAATCCTTGTATGACGTGAACATACTGTAGACAATTGGATCATGTGACATAATACTACCTGTAGCTGATCATGAAGTGGAAGTAAAAAAGGAACCAAAATGTGTAGATGATAGTAGTGGAAGAGTGCGACGATAAACTAAGGGTAGCAATAGTTATGTGCATAGGAGAAAGAATAAGATCTGATGAGATAGAATGAGAAAATTAGACTGACCAATGGGTCAGGAAATCAACAAAACATCCTCTGATGTTTGACCCTAGTAAACAAAGAGACACATATAAGAAAGAAAGGAAGGATATTCTAGCAACAGAATGGGGAGCATCGACTGTGTCATTTGTGTATGACATGCCTCCATCCTATGACAACTTGGTTACAAAATGACCAGTTGAGAAGGAAAGTACTATGAAGAGTTTCTTAAAGAGTTGTTTATAACTAATAAAGGATTAAAATACATTAAACATGTTGTGTGGGATGATCAACCACTATGCACAAGATATAGAAGAACTAGTTGCACAATGAGCAGTTAACCAAGTAGAAAGAAAATGACGAATAGGGAATTTTGAATTAATGCGAAGATAAGAGACTATGATATGGATAATATTATCCTAGATCTGGGATATGATGTGAACATCATTCTAAAGGTAACTTTCAATTTTGAAGATGCTTCCCCTTCGATCAAAAAATCTCTATAGATTATAAAAAATAATATATTTACATCAGAAGACTCGATAGGACCAATACCCTTATGCATTGTACCTAGATATTTTTTGATTTTTTAAGAGGTTTTGGAATGCTATAACATTGTTGGAGAATACCAGGAGGACGAAGACCTGATAAAATTGCAAGTTCCAGAAACCGAAGGAGACCACGTAGTAGAGGGTCTTGATCTCGAAGCTACCGAGTATACAAAGCTATTCAAAATGTGCAAGGTGAATATTGGTATGAAGGATAATCCCAAGTTCACACACGTTGGATATTACTGGAATAAAGAAACTGTCGAGAAGATTGTAGATTTATTGTGCGAATAGAAGGAAATTTTCCCAACTACGTTTTCAGAAATGAAAGGGATTTCTAGGGAGATAGGGGATATGAGGATCCCTTTCAAGCCTGATGCAAATCTAGTGAAGAAGAGATCGTATTGATTGAACCCAGTATACAAGAAGAAAGTGAAAGAAGAAAAGGTAGGATGCTAGAAGTTGGGATTATTGGACCTGTCGTAGAGTTGGAATGGATCAATATGATGATGCTATAGGACAAGGTAATGAGTGGAATCAAAGTTTCCATGGATCTATGTAAATTGAATGATGTTTTCTTACATGACCCATTTCCTACCCTGTTTATACATGAATTTTTGGAGAATGTAGAAGGAGATGAAGCTTACTCATTTACTAATAGATTCTTTGGGTATCACCAGATTATGATT
Organism: Picea mariana; assembly: GCA_032191745.1. NCBI lineage: Eukaryota > Viridiplantae > Streptophyta > Pinopsida > Pinales > Pinaceae > Picea > Picea mariana. Next base: position 52,420 of record JASDQU010108234.1, on the reverse strand, counting down.
GGGCAAGAGGATAGGAATAAGATAACATTTGCGATGGAATGTGGATTTTATTAGTATATAGCCATGCCTTTTGGATTGAAAAAAGCGCCAATACTGTTTTTTCGATTTTTTGTCACCACTTTCAAAGAATTTATTAATAAATTCCTATAAGTATATTTGGATCATTAGATAGTGTTCAGTTTGTAGTTTGTTGAAGAAGCATATTGAAATTTTGTGCTTGATTTTGGACAAATGTAGATAGTTACAAATTTATTTGAACTTGAAGAAGTGTATTTTTTGGTTACCACTTGGTATCTTGTTGGGACATGTAGTATGTAAACAAGGACTTGTGGTTGATCCTGCAAATATTGTTTTTATTGTTTATTTTTCACCACCTGCTTTAGTGCGACAACTGGGAGAAAATTTGGGACATATGGGGTACTAAAAAAAATTATTAAGGGATACGCACAAATCATAGCCCCACTAGAAAATTTGTTGAAGAAGGAGGTCAAGTTTCAATGGAACGAGGGATGTCAGCAAAGTTTGGATACCTTGAAGTACAAACTGGATATTGCACCATTTTTTGTCTTTCCATATTGGAAGAAATAATTCCATGTCCCCATAGATGCAACATCTATAGCATTAAGTGCATTTCTATCTCAACTAGGGGAAGGAGATTTGGATCATCCCATTTCATTTTCCAACAAATAGTTATCGACTACTAAACGAAAATACTCTAGTACAGAGTGTGAAGGACTGGAAATGGTGTAAGCACTACAAAATTTTAGGCATTATTTGTTGGGGTCACATTTTAAGATGCACACGGATCATTCTGCACTGAGATACTTAGTCAATAATCCATTGTTAGGGGGGAAGATATGTAGATGGTTGTTATTATTTCAAGAGTACGATTTTGAATTGATTTTGAAACAAGGAAAATTAAGTATAGGACCTGACCATTTGTTGCGATTATTAATAGGAGAAGATGCAGGAAATATGGATGACAATCTACCAGATGTGCACTAGTTCACAGTACAAATGGTCGATGAATACTTTGAAAATATTGTCTAGTTCTTGAGCATAGGAGTATCTCTACCTGACTTTACAATTGGGAATAAGAAACAATTAGTAGTAAAGACAACAAATTATCAACTTATAATGGGGAATTTATATAAGTTAGGTGCATATGGTATTCTTCAGTGATGTCTATTGGAGCACGAGAGGCCTATGATATTATCAGAGGCACATGAAGGAATTTTGGGAGGACACTATGCAAGGAAAGCAATGGATCATAAAATTTTACGCACATGAATTTGGTGGCCCACCCTTCATAAGGATGTTAAGGATCTCTATCACAACCATGATGTCTCTCAATGAGTTGGGAAGCCACCCATAAAAGACAAAAACCATTTAATACTGTAAGTTATGTTGCAGGATTTTGATAAATGGGCAGTTGTTTTCATTGTACTGATCAACCCACCAACAAATAGGTCATGAGAAATATATATAATCACTGTGACAGATTACTTGACCCGATGGGATGAAGTAGAACTGTCAAATATTTCATCTCGGAGACTACTGTGCAGTATCTATTTGAGAATGTTGTTACGAGGTTTGGATGTCCGAAAATCCTTATGAGTGATCAGGGGACCCATTTTTTGAATAAAACAATTGTTTCTTTGATAGAATAATTCCAAATTTATCATCCTTATGTGAACAAAATAGTAGAAGTGATTAACAAGATCTTAGAGAATATGCTGATAAAGATATGTAACGTAAATAGAGATGATTGGGACCTGAGGATTCCTGTAGTACAATGGGAATATCAAACCACATGTAATAACTTGACAAGACAGACACCATTCCGATGAGTATACGGCCAAGAATTATTTATTCCCATGGAGTTCATTATGTCGATTCTATGCATTATCATGCTGACAGAGCTCATGGATTCTGGTGCAATAGAGAAAATATTGTTAGAGCTAGTAGAACTGGAGGAAGATCGCTTCATCGCAGGATTTCATTAACAGGTTCAGAAAGAACCTAAAAAGGAATGGCATGAAAAATAGATTAAATAGAAGAAGTTCCATATGGGAGACATAGTTTTTCTCTATGAAAAAAACAAATTGTAGCACCCTAGAAATTTCCAAATGCATTGGTTGAGTTTGTATGTGATAATATTTGTAATAGAGGTAGGTGTTGTTAAGTTGGAGAAATTGAATGGGGAAATTATGGAAGGACTGGTCAATGAAATTCATCTGAAACCATATAGGGACAATCTTCCTTCCACACACTAGCATGAGTGTGCATTACGTGTACTATAGTATATGTATTATACTAGAAAAAAAAAGAGAGAATCGAGCATTATAAGAAAAAGAGATGAATAAGAAATTGTCGCATGAAGAAAGGAGAAATGAATTGTGCATAGGAACAAGAATTGAATTACGTGAAAAAATGAGAATTGAACTGCATACAAAAAAGAGATAGTATAAATACCTACGCAGATGAAAGGAAAAAAATTAAAGAGAAAACATGACTATGAACAAAATTGGATTGGACTGCGAATTTTGGTGTGAAGAGGAATGAAACAGTTGGCAACAACCTATAAAATCATATGAGGGACTATGAGCAACAAGAGAAGAAATCCATGATGACCGTGGAGAGTATTAGAAGTTTGGATGAGGAATGCACAAAGTTATATGAAGAGAGTACACAATTGTGGACTCAATTGATGGAAGTTGCATAGTTACAAGAAATAGAATAGAGGTTACATAATGCACAAGAGAAGGAGAAAATGTTCAATGAAACAATGAGAACTCTTCCAACAATAGAACATATGGCCATAATAGTTGAGAATAGGTATTTGTACCACACGATAACCCAGATAATATATGAATAGCAGATTCTCACACAAAAGCTTGAGCCACTATAGGAGGAATCATTTCTGGTAACAAAAGAACTTGTGGTTGCACAAGGCATAGTAAATCAATCTGTGCAAGACAACGTAGTGGAATTGAAGACCCCCATTACTGTGTAGACAATAGAGGGAATTTTGACTCAAGAAGCATAGGAAAAGGAGAAGGTCACAACTATGAAGGAAACTTTTCAGAAGTTCATCGTGACATGGAAGGGAGTGCAGCGGAAGGATTGAGTGGCTCGGGACGAGCCACAAATAAGTGTCAGGTGCCTGTTGGAATAGGATTTTGGGGACTAGTTTTGGGAACTACATATGAGAAAACCATGTCAACAGAGTGACATGTTATCTAGGGATCAACATGTGCAAAAGAAGGAAATAAAGTTGGCACACTTTTGCATGCAAGGATCAGCACACACAAAAGAAGGAAGACTATTGGAACCCATTAGACATTTTGGGTCCGTCGATATGGGCTAAGACCCACTATAATTTTATAAATATGTAAGGTTTTTGGGATGTATAGAGAGAAAAAAAGAGATAGTGGGATATGGAGATAGATAGTGAGTAGGAGAATAGGATAACAACAAGGGATTTTTTTCTAAGATATAATGTATGAGCATAATGCGCACATTTTGTATTGGATGTTTTGAATAATATAATAAGAACTCGATCGTCGTGGATGTATGCCATCCTAGGCGAACCACGTTAATCATGGTGTCTATGTGTTATGATGTGTTTTATGTTTTGTTTATTGCATGCATATGATATGCGTTCTATTACTATGAATATGTTACATGTTACTATGTTTCTGCGCACATGATATAAGGAATATTGAAAAAATGCTAGGTAGAATGGTTATAAGAACTTCCTCCCATCCCTTCATCACTATGAAAATATGGTTCTTGCAGTTCTCATAGATACCTCAGGTGAGACTTCACCTACTTGTAGGTAATTTCGAAAGAGCCAATATCTGATGGTTTTATTGGTAAAATTCACGTTGAACCCTGGGTATTCCCATTGTACGCCAACATAGACTCAATTTTTATCTTGAATCAAACCCACATAGTTTCTCTAGAGATCAAGTGCAAATTTAAAATGGTCATCACACCAAAACGCAAAAGCAATAGTACCATTCTTAGTAGATGAGTCATAGTTCATAGAATTGGTGAATGGACAATATATATCTTATCAAATATAATCAGAATGCAAAAATTCATCATAAATTTGAATTGTTTTTGTATTGTTTGCACATGTCCTATGTTGGACCATTTTCTTATTTATTATGCAATGTGTTTTCGATATCGCAATGACTTTGGAATTGAATTTCAAGCTATCAAAGTCATAATCACTTCAATTCCATATTTTGATCTTAAGCTTTTAAATAAGAAGCATTGAACATAATCAAAGTTAGAAGGAAGATGGAGGTTTTGAATATTTGCATCATTAATCTTGGAAGAATATAATATAACTCTGGAGGCAACAACTTAGGTAATGTCTAAAATTAGGATGATAATAATATTAAACTAAATTTAATGTTTTTTTTAACTTGATAGGTAATCTCCTTTAGTTGTTGAGGACATTATAATAATCATAAACCATGTGTTATGATCAAATTGGGAAAACTACCCTAGAATAAAGAGTAATTTAACTCTCTCAAGTTCTTCAATTAAACTTCTTTGGACTCTTTGTACTCGTGACATATTCATTTTGGATATATTTGTGTGTCATTCCTCTTTTCTTTGAAAACAGAAAGTGAATTTATGTAAACCATTGTCATATCCTTGAACCTATCAAGGAAAAAAGCATCTACTAAAGTGTGTTCTATTTAATTGGTTTGTTTGATGAGTTCCTCACAACAAATTTTTTTGTTTTTCCATCTTGGATTTTCCATAATCAATTATCAATTCTCTTCTATATCCTTGTTATCAGAAACTGTTATTCCAAAACAATTTTTACAATGTCACTGTAAGTGTTATTTGAATTTTTCCATTCCCGAGAAGTAATCCTATGAACATTTATTGTTAATTATGGTTTCAAATACTTTGCAAAAGATCCTGATGTTGATTCAAGCCACTCATTTTTAATATTTTCACCTTAAACTCCTCCCCTATCTTTTGCATAGGTTTTTATTCCTAAATAGAAATATATTCTTTGAAAAATATTCATACCATTAGACAAATTTGATGCTCCTCTTTTATTATTATTAAATAAATCTTGAAGGATTTTGAATAAAGAGTATTCCCATGACATGACAGCTTAGTCAAATGAAAAATGTTTCTGATTGATGGTTTGACCTTTGAGGTTCATCTTACCCATAATACCCCATATTTAGACAATTTTTTGCAAGCATATTTCAGGTATACAATGAGAATGATATTTAGACAATTTTTTGCAGGGCCCATATTTCAGGTATACAATGAGAATGCTAGTAGATCTAGTTAATATTTTGGGAGCTCTTCGTATTAAAAAGTGGTGATCAAATGAGTATACTAGTATTTAATTTGTCAATGGCTTCATTCCATTCTTTTATGTTTTTAGGACTTTTTTGTTGTACAATTGACCAGAGATGCAGTGTGCACACCTTTGCCATACAATTCAATACGTGGATAGAATTGACACATATTTCTTCCATTAAGCTATCTATTAACACTCTGGATTGGATTGTGATGTTATTTGTATAAAATATCATGGTCTTCCACTTGGTATGCCTTATTTACATGAGTGCCACATCACCTATGAAAAATTCCATAAGGTTTACACACTACTAAAAGGAAACAAGCATTTTAACTCAATTTTTCATCTATCTCTGCTCTGTTTATCCGAAGTGTTGTTATCAAATTTGTAACATCACTACAAAATTTTCTATTTGTATTTTTAGACAATTCCAAGACAAAAAGACATCTCAAACACCACCTCTCGAAGAGATCTAGAGCATTCTTACCCATAGAGTTATATGGTAGTCACATTAGATTTAGGCCTAATGGTCATATGAATAAAGAGATCTAGAGTGTTCTTACCCATAGAGTTATATGGTAATCACATTAGATTTAGGCCTAATTGTCATATTTATTCATATGTAAAATTTAACATTAAATTGAATGTGTCTGAATATGTTTATAATATATGGGACAAGTCAAGACATGTAGATGAGTACCAACTAGAGGTGCTACAAAATTGCACAACTTCATGTGTATGTGTGAATGGATTCATTAATTAGGTATGTAAACTGTCATGGAAATGTAAAGTGTACACAGTCATGTAATGCTCTTATTCTTCTTCATAATAATTCTCTCACATATATCTGTCACAATATTGTGCTTAAGTTATGTTTCTATGATGTATGATGTCATCACCAATTAACATGGCATCAAAAATTTGAGGAATACGAATAAGTCGTTCTTAAACTAGAAGTTGAAGAAGGGAGCCTTTGAGATTTTGATTCCTTGTCTTGTTACTAGGTTTTCTTGAATTCTTTTCAGATTCAACACCGTAAGAATGTTAAAAGAGAAAAGTCGGGAACCTTTGTTGGAACATATATGTCCTGTGTTTGAACTAACTTATTTTTATGTGATAATTTGATATTACATTCCTACATACTCTAGATTTTGAATGAATCTAGATTAGGATTTATTTTCATAAGTTCATGTTTGCCTATAATCACTTTATAATGAAATTTTGAATAGTAATATGTTTAAGATGTATTTTATATGTGTATGGGTTATTAGAGTGTGCCCATTCACTCTCTCTCGTCAGTTTTGTAGTATGTTCTCCTATCAATCACTTTCTTTCTCTTAGCATGTTTTCCCAATCACTCTCTTAGCATGCGGTTTCCTTCCTTACACTCTCTCTTACCATACCTAGTATGTTCTCCTGTCAATCACTTTCCTTCTCTTAGCATGTTCTCCCCCAATCTCTCTCTCTTAGCATTTTGTTTTCTTCCCTATGATCACTCTCTCTTACCACACCCTTTTGGAATGGCGATTCTCCTTTTGGCATAAAAAAATAGATCATATCAGATCGACTTCAGAATCGATATATTAAAAGAGATGTGTTGAGATGGATGCAATTTTGCAGGAAAATATGATATAGTTTAATGAAATGATATAGTTTAAACTTTCTACTTGATTTAGCTCTTTTTACAAACCTGAAATGATATAGTTTGAAAATATGATTGGTATTGAAATTTAATGAAATGATACTGAAATGATATAGTTTGAAAATATGATTGGTATTGAAATTTAATGAAATGATATAGTTTAAACTTTCTACTTGATTTACCTCTTCTACAAACCTGAAATGATATAGTTTGAAAATATGGTTGAAATGATATAGTTTGAAAATATGATTGGTATTGAAATTTAATGAAATGATATAGTTTAAACTTTCTACTTGATTTACCTCTTCTACGAACCTAAAATGATATAGTTTAAACTTTCTACTTGATTTACCTCTTCTACAAACCATCGTTGCCATATATGTTTGATTTCTTTTTCTATATTTATTTTTATCTCTTTTAACATTTTGATATTTTTTGAAAGTAGTGGTCTTAATTAATACGTTTTCGAGTGTTATTTCTTTAACTATATCTTCACTTGTCTTTTTATATTTTTTATCACACTATGTTAAATACAAAGTTAAATTTCATTGTGTGAAGTTCAATTTAACAGATTAAAGGAAATGTAATGAATCGTCTAGGATTGAGTATTATAAAGATTTTGTTCTACAACTTGAAATTTACCAATCATGCATAATCATGAGTTTAATAACAAAGTTAAATTTCATTGTGTGAAGTTCAATTTAACAAATTAAAGGGAATGTAATGAATTTTCTAGGATTGAGTATTATAAATATTTCGTTCTACAACTTGAAATTTACCAATCATGCATAATCATGAGTTTAATAATGTGAAATTTTTAATTATATGCAATTTGAATTATGATAAGTTCATTGATAATGTTTAATAATGTGAAACTTGAACACTTAAGATTCTTTTGATAGCTTACTTAGGTCTCTTGTTCATTCCTTATTTTTATAAGAAGTTCCTTAGCCATAGGTACATACCTATAGGTATGCTAGGAAATACACATCAAAGAATATGTCTGCTCACTTTGATTTGATTACAAATACTTAAGATAACCACACCTAAGAACACTCCTCAATTCGACTCATTTTAGAGTAGGATATTTCCTTTCTACATACTGTGATTCATGATTCTTTCTCTAAAATAGTAGGTAATCTAAAAAATAAAGCAATATTGTAAATGTGTTGAACCTGCACATAATAGATCTAGTTACAAAATACCACACACATTTGCAGAGAGAAATTGAGAAAGAAGAAGCAAGAGAGAAAGAATGGAAGAATTCTCGTTAACCCTAATGAATAATGAATAATTTACACATGATATACTTTATATAACTCAATACATGTGCACTAGAGGAGAACCAATGTGCCATAGTGGTGGTCTAGAGTGATCTAGACACACACCAATAGTTACGAGAATGAACTGCCACCTAGTCTAGTCTCTCACACAGTTACGGGAGTGAACTACCACCTAGTCTAGTCTTTTAGGAAATTACGGGAGTGAAATGTCACCTAGCTGTGTTAATTAGTCAGCTAGTCTTCAGTTAACTGACTGAAATAGACTGTAGTGAAGAGTATATCAAGGAATCAAGGGTAATGCACCAGTTTGGTGTTGAAACCAAGGCTAATGCACATTATCATGGTGATGATCCTAATGTTTCATTATGACAAAACCAATGCAACATCTAGACTCAACTCAACTAATCAAATTGAAGTGTCAACCAAAGAGAATGTTCTCCAGGTGGAATATTTTCCCCTAAACTTTAGGAGACTGAATAATGACCAATAAACATAGGAATAACTTTAGGACTTTAGGAAAAAGAAATCCTAGGTTTGTGTGAAGTAACTCCAACACCCCCCGTGAACATCACTATGGTGAAAATAAAGAATGGGTCCCGACAAGGAGGCCATGTTAGGTACTCAAATACAAAAGATGCACTGAAATAAAGTGAGGAAAGAGGGAAAACCTCATGGGGAAAACCCTCCCTCAAGGTACAATATATGTAAAAATAAGAACTAAAGTTGCTAGGCAACTGTGTCCTTCACTCCAAGACGACTTTGTAGAGAATGGAACTTCTACTCAGTGAAGATCTTGGTGAAGATGTCTTCCGTCTATTCTGCTGAAGGATGAAACTATAGGTTGATGATCCCTTCATGTACTGAGTCTCGTATTTAGTGCATGTGGATATCGATGTGCTTCGTCCGCTTCCTCTGAATTGGATCTTTGCAGAACTTTAGAGTGCTCTGGTTGTCACACTAGATGACAGTCGACCGATGAAACTGAATTCCCAACTCAATGATAAAATTTTGTAGACACATAGCCTGAATGGTTATGTTAACTACCCCTTTGCAATCTGCCTCGGTTGAAGAAAGAGAAATAGCATCTTTCTTCTTTCTTGACCAACAGATAGGACCAGAACCAAGACTCAGTGAGTAGCCAGATGTGGACTTATGATTAGTGCTATCGCCATCCCAGTTAGAATCAATGAACCCGATGAGATCCAATGTAGATTATGTTGCATAATGAATCCCAAAGCTGTTACACATTATTTTGGTCACCCCAATGATCCATTGACAACATGTGTTCATGCTCCCAAAAAGGGCCTTTCTTCATGAGGAAAGTGACTGACTTTCTCTTCTCAAAATCCCTCTCAAGGAAGGTCATCGCAGGCTGCACCATACACAGGGTGTGACGATGCCTATTCATTGCCCCCTGCACTCAAGTTGGGATTTGACGTCTTTGTAGGCTGCACTATAGCCAGGGTGTGATGATGTCAAAAGACTAAGAAAAGGTTAAGTTTCACGAAAGATCTAGAAGGGGATCTTCTAGAATATGAGGTGGCTTCTGAATAGCTTGGATCTTACTTGCTTTTTTGATTTATTGGGATCATCCTAATCTCTTCAACCATCTCTCTTTCCCTTATATAAGGATGGATTTCTCATGGAAAAGGCTAAGGTTATTGAAGGTTGAATGGGCTAAGATTGTATGGAGAATTCTGCATTGGATCATTCTTGAGAGCCTCGTTTCAGTTCATTAAGTCATTATGGATCTTCTTCATTCAAGATTGGAGCAAGTGTGTGTGTTGGAGAAAAAGGTCATCGAAAGGGGACCTTGTGACATCAAGGCTTTGGTTGTAATCTCCACTTTCACTTTAATATAATACAATGATATGTTTCTTTCCCATAAAACATGTCTTGTTTTATTGTATGATTCCTTGATCACATACATAAGTTCTTGTTGAGTATATTGGATTTCTTTCACTTTTGTTGGCTTGTGTTCCCTTGTAGATTCAATATCATAGGAGCACCAGAGTGGAGCTAGGATGACAATGGAAAGAGGAAGCGACATTTAAACGGCATGTTTCCTATCTCTTGTTAGCTTGTAAACCCAATAGTTATAGCTTAGAGAAAGTGTCATATCATGTTTTGTTTTATTCTAGATCTAGGTGGATCTAGGGAGATCTGTTTATTTCTGCATCTACCAATAAGTCCCATAAAAAAAAAGGCGACCATACTGGGGATAGGACCTCCTTTTGATTTTTTGCTTCCTATTTTCCTTTATACTTCCTTCCTCTCATAAATTTCATTCTCTGAGTCTCTGGGTGATCCATCTGGACTCCATGGGTCTAGAAGTTCAGTTACTTTCTCCCATTTTTTCTTCATTTACATATATATTTGCACTGTGTCTCATTGGCATCCTGTGACGACCCTCATAGGTCGCATCCTTCTTGACCAATCTAGTGCGACGACGTCGCACTGTTCTCTTCTAGTAGCCTGCAATGACCTTTGCTCGTCGCACTGTGTCCCATACCTAGCATGCGACGACTCCTATAGATTTTGTTGGAATGAGTCAATTTGTGTTTTTCCTCCCAGTTTTTCCTTAGTTACCTGGGGTGAACCTCTAATGCCCATGTTTGATTGATCTCTGAGTTTAAATCTTGTTCTTGTTTGGTTTTCAGTGATTGAAATTATTTCTTTTCATTTTGCAAGTTTTTGCTTGTGATCATTGTCACAAGGATATAATCTCAGATCTTGAACTGGGTGCTTGTTTGACAAAGGGTCTTTCATTTGCATGAAGTTTTGGATTCATTTTGTTTTTCAGATTGTTTTTTGATTAAGAAACACTTTTTTCTTTCATATGACAAAAGGTTTTCTTGTATTTTTCATTTTTGTCTATATAACGAATTTGATTTCGGAATTTTGTTGAGAATTTATTGATTTTCTTAGATTACATTTTCCTTTTGTCATCACGTATCTGTTTTTGTTTTGAAAAGGAAGAGCTGAATTCATTTATTATTTCTATTAATCTTTCATAAGAAAAATTTTACATTCGAAATATTGGAAAATTTTGTAGTTCGTGATTATTTGGAATTGTGTTCATTCGAGATTAAGAAATTGTAATTTGTATCTTGTTGTACTTCAAAGGAAATACCTTCTCCCTATTCTAACTAGAGTTCATTGAATTGAAAAATTTCACATTCATCTCTTTTTGCATTTTATTGGGTCAAGGTCACAACATCATCAGTTTCATCTTCATCTCCCTTTTGAGTAAACAATAACCTCTCAAACACAACGTAAATTTTAAATTTATTAGTAACTTTTATTTTCTAGGGATATTTTTAACCAACATTATCTAGGATGGCACTTTGGAATAGGTTGTAAGGCACACTCTCCAAATCATCAAAACACACCATAGTATCTTGTGATAGGCAGAGTTCAAATCCAATTGCTACATTTTGTCCTGGGAAGCCCTTCTCACACAAGGGTCAAACCTAAGGTCACATTAAGATTAGCAGAGTTACTCACCCTGCTTTGTTGGTCTTGGTGTAGAGATTGCGCATATTATTGGGGGTCACTTGAAGGTATACCCACAATTATGTGTGGGAGCCTCTCGAGTTGACTTCAGGCTAGATACCCTGCCTATGTGCATGGATCGGACTATCGATTGTTTCCCCAGGCATCATTGTTGTAGTTGGTAACCTTAGTAGCCTATATCTTTAGGGTCTTTACACAAGGTGACTATGGAGGGAAAAATATTCATGGTACCTGGAATCGATGTTGACCAAACTCACTCAGGATCCTTGGCGGGTATACCCACGATTATGTGTGGGAGCTTGCACCAGGGTGTAAATCCATTAAGAAGGTCATCAACATAACTTTTCCACCCACTTATACCAGCCCCTTCCTATCTTGATTTCACGACGTTGGATTTCATCACCAAATAGTGACCTCGAAATAAGAAGGTTTGTTTTCTTGGTTTGATTCCTAGATTTTATTAGTGAGTGTTGTTTGTCTTCTCTAGTTGGCCATAGATGTTTTTCGTTCTTTACTTTGTTTAGCCAACATCGGCCTTCGTCATTCACATAGGATGAAAGAGATACCCCTAGAATATCTGGAAGGTTACCTCCATTTGCTTCCTAATTCACCAGAAGGCTCTCCCAAGGGACTAGTCAACAACGAAGTAGCTTTTGAAGTTGGAAGAACACACTCATTGGAGGGATTCCGAATAGTTTTAGATTCTTTAGAAGCATTCTAAATTCCCCCAAACCCGGATTTGAGTGTTCTACTAAATCCATGTATGCTTTGGATGAACTCGTCTGGGGATATTGTTTTTGTTGATGATATTGAAGTACCTGCTGGACCTAACACAATATCTGGGGTAGAGGATCCACTTTTTCAAAGTGAATCATTTAGGACATTGGCTCACACTGTCGGAATTTCTAATCCTAGTTTCGTCCCTTTGACAGTATGTGATATTTACAACAACCTAGGAGCGAGTATTGATCAACCTATGGCATCACAAATGCATGAGATGTTCGTTACCTATATGGTACCTTTAGACCATTTCACTAGTACTACCAGTAATGTCACCGTCGTTTCAATCCAATTGTTGGTTGGTTCCCACTCAATTCTCCCTCTCCAGATGGCCCATTCTAATATGGTCCCACAAGCTATGAATGTTCATACAGGACATATGGTGATCTCCCAAGATCCTATTGGGACACCACTTCCACTTAGACTGAATACGCCACTTCCCCCTTGGCATAACACTTTGAATAATTCCATTTCCATCCCTACCCAGAATCCATCTGGAGGGTCTGGACTCTTTGTTCCTATTGGGACTCAGAAATGTCATATTTTCATCCACCTTTCCCTTCATCATTCTTCACATTTCATCGCCCCATCAACCTTTCATGATACCATTTTCATAATTAAATATGGGTTTAACCTTATTATTTTCCAAATCATTTATTTTAGTATTAAAAGGGAATTTGTGATTAAATATTAGAAAATTGACATATTTTCATATATATATCAAAAATATGTGAGCTTTATCATGTGTAGGAATATGTGAAGGATTAATACAAAAAGACTTATCGAATATCTCCTCCACCATTTCAAGGAGATGGTTATTCAAAGATTATTCCAAGGAGAAGATCATGGAGATTTAGTTGTCATATCTTATCCAAGATATATGAGAGATATGTGTGAGGATTTGAAGGGACAATATTTTTTAATAATGTGAAAGTGGTTGAGAGAAAAGTGGATCTGTAATTATGAGATTCTTATCTTCTTTTCAAAGCTCTCATGTATAAAAGAGAGTGCCTTCTCTTCATGATGAGGGAGAAGTATTATTATGTAGATTAAGAAGAGAATTGTTATGATGTAGATTAGATTCATGAAAAGACTCTTTTTATAAACCTACTTGTTGAAGATTAATGCAAGTTTGAATTCAGTGATTTTGTCTCTCGTAGAATTTAGCATTTGGTGATCTAAAATCTTCCATGTTGGCATCGGCAAGGGCCACCAATCCATCTTGGTAAGATTATTGTAAATTGTTAGTGTAGATTTTCATTTCATGTATTTGTTACTTTGATTTCATGTTATTTTGTTTGATTTCACTATTTGAATTTGTTGCAAAGTGTGGTAATGCAGGTTCAATTGGATCTCCATATTTCACCATACATGAGCTTTAATGGAGCATCCCACTTGTTAGTTTAGTTGCTCCAAGAGATAGAAACAAAGTTCATATTTTCTTTTCATGAGACATCAATGGACATATCTATCACCTGAGCAAGAGATTTTGTTTGTTTATGAGTTTTTCTTTCCATCTTTTGAATTGTGTGAAGATTGTTATTTTTAAAAGTGTGTTGGTTTCTAAATGGTTTTCTTATCTACACTAAACAGACATAGGAACCTATCTGTTATCGACACATATAGTGCATTAACTCTATTGATTACGAATCCCAATTGATAATTTATGTTTGGTAATATATTATGCATATAATTGCACCAGCATTTTGGCACCGTTGCCGGGGAGTTGTAAATGATTATAGGTAGCATTTTGAATTAGATTGTTTTAATGATTTTGGATTGGTTTTATGGACGACCTAAGGGTAGAGAGAAGACGGTAAGATGAGAGGTAATAACCTGGGCATCCACTTTAGTGGGGTTTCTCATAAGTTAGGTTGTCCTCGTCCTTTTATGCAAAAGTGTGTTTCTCCTTATTTTATGCAAAAGTGTGTTTTTATTTATGCAAATTTAGTTTTTATTTATGATGAGCTAACTTGTGCGAACTGATAACCTGGTGAGAGCAGGGTCCCAGTAATGCAAGGAGTTCAAGTTTGGTGTGTTGTATTTTTACAGATAGTTTTAATTTCTTAGTTTTAAAATTCAAATCTTTGATGATAAACCATTCTCCTTTTTCAATATGGTTTAACTATGAGTATAATCTTGGAACAACTCACTCAGATCCTAGAAAAAGTCAAGATCTCCTCTTCTCTGGAAGAGGAGATATTGACAGTAGCTAAAAGTTTAATTACTCCTCTATAGGCAAATGAAGAAACAACATACAAGGAACCCTTCACATTTGATGACGAACAATTATGCGAACAAGAGATCAAGGGGGATAGCGAGGAGTTGTGACACGATCCGAGGAGTGATAACTATGGCTACGAAAGCATTATCGAACGATGGTTTCAAGTAGGTACCGGGTTAGATCCATTCAGTTTTTCTTTTTATTTTGTTAAATTACAGTTTCAACATTTAATTTCGCAAGGTTATATATATTTTTTATTTTCATTTGCGAAATTCACAATGAAAAAATACTTATTACTGTTGCGCTTATGGTTACATTGGTTATTTGATTATACGTAACTAATTTCTCATTTCTAATTAGCGTAGTATAGGTAGGGTTTTATTTTCAAGTTTTTATTTTTTCTAGAATAAGTATTCTCTCCTCTGTGCTTCGTTTGATCGCGAGGATCAGAAAGTAGAATGACTATGAAGTTTCAGGAATGAAAAATTGTTGACAATAAAAAAAATTCCCAATCCAATTGTTTTGTTTCAATTTCAAATAATATATCTCCATTTGCTAAACAAACAAATTTATTTAATATTTTAAATTTCTTTTAAATCTAGGAATAATACAAAATTAAAACTAAAACTAAAAAATTGTTTCTTTATCTTAAACTAATTTTCTGATTTGATTTTTCTATTTTGGAATGCAAATAAAAACAATATTTTTACAAAAATAAAAATAAAGAGTAAAAAAATAAAATTTCTTTACAGTAGCTTTCTGTTAGCTTTGTGTTTTGATATAGGAATAAAACATTAAAATATATATGTAAATAAAAACATAAAAATAAAACATAATAAAAAAATAAAAATTATATGAACAAAAGCACGCACATGTTGGTTTCTTTAAAAAAAAAAAAAAATTATACAAGCAACCAGTCATCAGTACAAGTATTGGTGTTGAAGAATCCTTCTTAGCCATGTTTTCCACTTCCATCTTCATATGGTTCCCGATTGGAATGTGCTCGAACCGATGTATGCCTCTTTGTATGTACCCCGACCAATGGATGTGTATCCTCCTGTCCGATTCCCTGATCAATGTGTGCTTATGCGTGCTCTCCCTAATCTGTGGCTCTGACCTATGAGTGATATACTGATGGATTCGCTCCCGCCAGGTTCATCACACCTCTAAATCAACTGGAGACGTTCATTCGATAATAGGAAGTCGACTCTCCTAGTCGACTGAGTGGTCGATTAAGCATTCGACTAGTAGGTTGGGCCGACCAGGGCAGTTGACTAGTGTGCAGGTCGATGCAAAATGAAAAAGAATCAGAGAAACATAAACTCGAATATGAGGTGCATCAGCCTTTTGAATTGATTGGAGAGCGTAAAGATTCAAGCTTAAGCCAACACAAGTTAGAATTTCCTCATCGTTCAATGTCCAAAACACTGAAGAACAGGTTAAAAAAACTGATAGTGGTGATCCTTCAAGTAAAAATGCATTCAGATCCTTGTTGGCGAACTAAACTTGGCAGGAAAGGGAAAGACCCTGATTCATTTGCAATGGAGTTTGTACATAGTTGTTGATGGTTGGAATCGATTGCCACCAACATTTTGGGCATCCCCATCTTTCTCATATTCTAGATCAAATCGCACACAGCTACTACCATCAATTCTGCATTAATGGATACATGGTTATTCCATGCAATACACAAGATGGAGAAATCAACCAGTTTGAATGGCCATCAGGAATAGTCTCGAGGAGGAAACTCGAGTACGTGTGTTACAATAGAAACAATGATTCACTGATAATCGTGGAGGAGTCCGGGCACCATTCTCGAAATTGTGAGCTTCAAAATTTCACAAATAATAGCTAGAAAATTAACAGACTCGCCAGAATTGTCAGAATGTAGAGACCTATTTCCAGGAGAGTCTGACATATCTCGTTGGGATTTTGATATCTCAAATTGTAGAGATTAAGTATTCCACTGTGAAGAATTGGTATGCCAGATATGAGGAAGGAAAAGGTGGGATTTATAATTTTGTTACAAAGAGAGGCTTGTGTAATGGAGACAAATCAAGGATTTCATAGACCCAAGTAGAGACTAGTTCGACAATCACCTAGAAATACCCAAGCATGGTTTTGAAAGGAGTGATTCTCTCTGAAACTCCAGGCGTCCACCCAGTCGCGAATATCTGGAACAAACCATCAGCTAGGCACACGTACACAACAAATCTCTTAGATGTCGATTTCATTGTTATTTCCATGTCCTATCATTTATTTCGCGGGCATTTTTGCTGGTACAGCTTATGCATTCCAATCTGTAGGTGAAACAACTATATTTGGATGTAATAAAATTTTTTCTATGCTTGGAAGCAAAGGATTTCTCAACGACTAAGTCTACTGGGCGAAAGCGGCCATTTCTCATATATCAGATTACCACTCAACATATAAATCATGCCAGACCCCTCTGAAATATCGGAAGAAAACTTTCATTGATTGAAGGAATTTCGGACGAGGTTTTGCCGCCAATAATCGTTGCTCCAAATTTGGCATTATTTTTCGACTCTTTTTTTTTACTGTGGGTTTTTTTCGCCAAAGTCAAATGGCCTGGGAGGTGCTGCTATGGTGCATTGTATTCTTGGATCGTGGCTATGGCTTTCACCAGAATGGAAGCAGTGATTATTACATGGTTAGCATTTTCATTTATCTGGCAGTTTTTTATTAGTGCTTGACAGCAACATTCATGGTGGCTTGGTGGTGCAGGTATATGAAAGTCAACAAACCATCCTTTGTTTTGTATTATAATACAATTTCATCATAAAATTATATGTTCATTTCATTATTAAAAAAAAAAGATATATTTGTGTTTGTTTTATTATAAAAGACCATAATAACCAAAAAAAATAAAAAATTATTATAAATAATTTCATTGTTTATAATAACAACAAAATAGAGAGTTTCATTTTATTTCTTTTCTTAAAAAAAAAAAAAAACTATAATATATATATATCTATATATCTTAGGTCAAACATAATAAAATAAATAAAAATAAAAATTCATAAAAGATAAAAAAAAATTATAAAAATAAATACAAACAAAAACAAATAAAATTGCAAATGGTTTTTTTATAAATTCTTGAAAACAATATGGAAACGTGTTTTACGATTTTACGCTAAGCAAGAAATCAACGATGAAAAAAGTTCCTAACAACAGGTACAAAAATGCATTTTATTTTTCTGCAATCGTACTTAATCTCACATTTTTTGTTTTACGATGATCTCACAAATTTTATTGCAGGATTAGTACTAAGTTTGATTGCAGGAATGAAGATGCTCGCATTCCATGCCACAATGATTCTCAAGAATCGCAAAACTCTTCAGAAAAGCATGCTTTATTATAATCTTGAAGGAGCTAAATTTTTCATCACATATCATGACGTTCGCTACTACACCACCATCTTTCATAAAACCAATTACGCCATGACATGATCATTTACCTTTCTCCTTCCAATCTTATTCATCATCCATGTTGGAGTCCACTTTCCATCTCCTTATCCATCATGACTTCACACACGCCTATCTTTCTGAGTTGCATACATCTCTTAATCTTTTCCTGCTCATTTTTCCTTATCAATAAAACTATCCATCTCTCTTTCCATGACTACATTACCTTGCCATAAACACTGTTTCTACTGAGATCTTTCCTATAGTCCTACCAAATCTTTTTGTAAAAACTCGCATTGATTGATGTGGGATTCCTTAAGGCCCACCTTTCAACAAGTCTTGCCCCATTGACCTCAGCACCTTATCTGGGATATAGACTAGAGTTCATTTGTAGTACCTGGAGGCTTGCATGCCTTAATGGCAATTTATCTCACTGGAAATCATGGGAATACTTAATTGTCCCTTGATCTTCAGATCTTGAAAGTGGCTCGACATTAGCTTATTCATTCACACTTCGCAAGATGTAGTCGAGTACCTTGGAACTCATTGACATCAATGGTGAGTTTTCCTCGCATTGGTTAACAACATTCATTAATGGCCGGTAATCCAATGACTTTTCTTCATGCTCGACATCAACACATCCATTTGCATGACTAGAATTGCACCATCGGGTTTAGCAGCGGGTGAAGACTATACACTTTTCCATGACTCCATCAGCAGTTGCAACAGTATTTTTCCAGCCATATGAGAGTACCATGGTTCCACTTTCATACTGCCTCTTTTCCGTGATTCATCAGCAACAGTTTAGATTCCTCCACTTCACATGATCATGCAGCAGTGACATCTTCCATGCTCCAACATCTGCATCAACCATATTCCTATTGCATAGTTCATCAACATTTTGGGTAAGTGGATGTATGTTGTTTTCTACTCTTTAATCATGCAATTCCTTACATGCTAGAGTGAACTAATTTGGAAAAATCCCTCACCATGCTCCCTTTTCTTTTCACTTTTATAACTCATGCCACATTGCATGAGGACATGCAACCAATTTGGTTGGGGGATGGGGGGACTATATTCACTATCATCACTCCATTTTTCCACTACCATCATTCCATTTTTCGTCTCATTTACCATTTACCAACATTGTTTTTCGTCCAACGATACTCTATTGCCCTTTGCTTCATAAGAATTGATATACATATTGGCATGATTCACAAATATGCAAAAAGAGATTTCTATATTCAGTGATGTTTCCTTATGCACATTGATAACTTATTTTTTTCCAGCAAGAAAATGGGTAAATTATTATAATAACAGCAAGAGAACAAATAATGAAATGAATGTTGTTTACACAAGAACCAACATTCTCTATATTCATGGTTGTCACACAAGAACCAACCATAAGAAAATGTCAGTTGTTACTCATGTAAACCCCATCCTGGAAATATTCATTATCATCACTCAAAGCCAAAATTCATATGACAAAATTTCTTAAGAAGATCCATGCACAGTTGCATGAGGACATGCAACAAGTTCAGTTGGGGGGTATGTTGGGACTCAGAAATGTCGTATTTTCATCCACCTTTCCCTTCATCATTCTTCGCATTTCATCGCCCCATTAACCTTTCATGATACCATTTTCATAATTAAATATGGGTTTAACCTTATTATTTTCCAAATCATTTATTTTAGTATTATAAGGGAATTTGTGATTAAATATTAGAAAATTGACATGTTTTCATATATATCTCAAAAATGTGTGAGCTTTATCATGTGTAAGAATATGTGAAGGATTAATACAAAAAGACTTATCGAATATCTCCTCCACCATTTCAAGGAGATAGTTATTCAAAGCTTATTCCAAGGAGAAGATCGTGGAGATTTACTTGTCATATCTTATCCAAGATATATGAGAGATATGTGTGAGGATTTGAAGGGATAATATTTTGTAATAATGGGAAATTGGTTGAGAGAAAAGTGGATCTGTAATTATGAGATGCTTATCTTCTTTTCAAAGCTCTTATGTCTAAAAGAGAGTGCCTTCTCTTCATGAGGGGGGAGAAGTATTATTATGTAGATTAAGAAGAGAATTGTTATGATGTAGATTAGATTCATGAAAAGACTCTTTTTGTAAACCTACTTGTTGAAGATTAATGCAAGTTTGAATTCAGTGATTTTGTCTCTCGTAGAAGTTAGCATCTGGTGATCTAAAAGCTTCCATGTTGGCATTGTCAAGGGCCACCGATACATCTTGGTAAGCTTATTGTAAATTGTTAGTGTAGATTTTCATTTCATGTATTTGTTATTTTGATTTCATGTTATTTTGTTTGATTTCACTATTCGAATTTGTTGCAATGTGTGGTAATGAAGGAACAGTTGGATCTCCATCTTTCACCATACATGAGATTTCATGGAGCATCCCACTTGTTAGTTTAGTTTCTCCAGGAGATAGATTCAAAGTTCATCATTTATTTTCATGAGCCATCAATGGACATGTCCATCACCCGAGAAAGAGCTTTTGTTTGTTTATGATTTTTTATTTCCCGCTTTTGAATTGTGTGAAGATTGTTATTTTTAAAAGTGTGTTGGTTTCTAAATGGTTTTATTATGTATACTAAAAAGACGTAGGAACCTATCTGTTATCAGCACATATAGTGCATCAACTCTACTGATTACGAATCTCGGTTGATAATTTATGTTTGGTAATATATTATGCATATAATTGCACCAACAGTTCCTCCTGGGCATAATGCTACTATTTTTTTTGTTGTCACACCTGCCTAGGTTCTCTTCGAAGGATCTCACCTTCCTCCTCCACATTTGACTAGAGGAGCTAATCATCCTAGCCCTAGTGGCTCCAATCTAGTTGGAGGAACTGGCCCTTCTGTCACTTATCGTTTTCAAATTTCTTTTGGAGGCCAACATCAAGTTGGGGGGAAACATCAGATTGGGGGACAACCTCAAGTTGGAGTCCATAACCCTATGTATGGACAAAATGTACCTGTGTTATAATCTCAACCTTGGAATCTTCCTTTCCAAGGAAATCTACAAATTTTTGGGGGGAAACATCCTCAAGTCAATTCTTTTGTACCCCCTAACCTCGGTCAGCCATATCTAGGTTCTATGAATCCCACTTGAGGTCAAAACTTTCAATCTAATGTTCCTTTCTAAGGGAACATTCCTAATCAACCCAACCCTATGGGCTATATGCCTCAAAATACTCCACAACCGAATCTGTTAGGATTGTCTAATTATTTGTAGACTGCTTATGGTCCTATTGGTATACCTACAAGGCTTCCCCCTCAAAATTACCAGTTTCCTCAAGTGAACAAACAATTTCCTTTTCTGACCACTTTGGATTTACTTGATTTGTCTAGGATTTTGAATGATCTTATTCTAAATTCTCCTTATTGGCCTGTCATACTGGCCAAATTACCGTCTGACATTCCTAAATTTGGTGGTTGAGCAGGAGGAGATCCAAATAATCATGTTATGACGTTTCATCTGTGGTGTTCATCCAACTCCTTGATGGATGACTCCATCAAATTATGACTTTTCCAATGAACTCTCACGGGTTTAGTAGCAAAATGGTACATCAAGTTACCGTGAGGCTTCTTTAATGACTTTAACACCCTAGCCATGGCCTTTTTGACACATTATCAATTTCCAATTCGATACGAGATAGGAACCAAAATTTTGAGTTCTTTTAAACAATCCTCATCCACTCATATTTCTGATCACATCCATGAGTGGAGGAGGAGAAGACGTTTTATCAAAGTTCCTCTTCATGATCAACTATTAGCTGAGTGGTTTACCAAATCACTCATTGGAACTATTCCTCATAATTTCTCCATGGGTGATGTTTTTGCTGAAGAGCAGGCGCTCGGTCATTCTCAGTACCTAGATCTTGTTTATTCGCAAACAGGAACACTTTACGATTTAATCCTTGACGCTCCTCGTCCTTCTACAAATCCTACCCCAACACCTTCAGCAACTTCTCATGTTGTTGATGGTGTGATTGGCACCTTTATTTATGAGACTCATTGTACACATGTCGGTCACACCAATCCCAAATCTAATAATTATAATATAAAAAATACTCCTACTCCTACTCCTTCCACCAGTAAGATTGCTGAGGTTAATTATGTTCAATCAACACCTACTAGGAAAAACCAAAATAAAAGGAAAGGGAATGGTAAGAATAAGGAGTACAAGAATAATAATCCACAATCTGATAAAGCCAAAATGGAAATCGCTGATGAGAAAGATAAATGTAAACCTCATTACCATTGTCTTATCTATGGTGATAGTCATTACATGAAATATTGTCCAAGATGCAATAAGGTTACTAAGTTCCTCCAAGCAACCGAAAAGCCTTCTACACCTATTGTTTTGTCCCAACCTTTCCCTTCTCAATAGCAGGCCCAACTGGTCATTCATGACCAAACTTCTCCTTATACCTCTTCTTATGTCCTTATGTGCACTGGTAACTTTAAAAAGAATGAAGTTGCAATCGCAACTCAAGCCAAATATTACTCTCCATCAAAAGAGAAAGTTGATGATATACCACCTTCGTTGGTTCAACCTTCTCCTCCAACATCACCTCCAAATGGTTCTCTTCATCTCAAAAGGCTGGGTCTCGATACAGTTCTTCGCCCTCCTCCCAAGGGTGTTGTTCGAAATTCTTGCGTTCAATCCTCATGCACATGCTGCCCAAAAATACAGAATTGTAGAAGACCTTGTGCAATCACCTTCTACGATGTTAGCTCTCAAAGTCCTTCAAATTTTTCCTTCTAAACCGAAGGCATTGTTAAAGGTCATTGGCGTAATTGACCCTACAGATACTAATTTGATAATATTTGACTTGGAAGATCACATTCCAAGGCTTCCTCCTCTCTTAGCATTTCAGATCCAAGTTGTTGTTGAAAACAAGAATATCTATAGAACCGTTATTGATTAAGGAGCCTTGACTTGTGTTATGTCCATTACTTGTTCAAAAGATATTGGCTCTCCTTCCCTCATAGAATCACACAATATACTTAAGGCCTTCAATGGTACAGGTTTTAAACCTCATGGTGTTCTTCCCTCGTTGTCTATTACATTGGAAGGTAAATCGGTCAATGTCGAGGTTGAGGTCTTCGATGCACCTCTTGATTATAACCTTTTACTTGGCTGTAATTGGATTGATTTGTGTGCAGTTGTGTCTACCCTTTTATGTGTGATACGTTTCTCGTACCAAGGAAAGGTTGTTACTGTTGACCAACTAGCCTTCTTTAATTCTGATTCTCATACTAGCAACGTGCCCTTTATCTCGAAGACACCTCCTAGTTACAAGAATTTTAGTGTGGATCTTTTGAAAGATTCAACTTCAATGGGTACATTTCCAATCCCACCACTCGATATTCACCCACCTTTTTTTGCCTCTATTAACATGATCTCAACCATTGTTCATGAAACCCCTAAGTCATATGACCCATGGGTAGTACCTAGCCCTAGTAATTACCTTCGTTACAGTGACAATATGCCTTTAAGTCTAGTTGAATCCTCTTACCAAGATATTCAATCGACAACCCCCTCTACCCCCTCTCTCTGTGATTCATCTCCTAATCCGTTCTACATGATCTTTCCTACTAATGAGTTGATTGTGTTAGTCATGTCTATGGAAGATACCACATGGGATGATGGAAATCATCACTCCATTATCTTCCTAGAATGTAATACCATAGAAAGATACCAATGGATTTCAACTTTATCAACCATTTTCGTTATTTCTTCAATTCCCGAGTCAATGCATGATGTGTTGTACGAAGGGAACTTGAGTAAAATATTACCTACCATCCCTCTCGACATTTCAATTAAACCCGGAATTGTGGAGAGTGTTCATATCGAGGCCTCTTGTTCTACAGATGACGTCCACATGTATAAATCCCTTTTTGAAGAAATTTGCGATGTTTTCTCTTGGAGTTATGAAGAAATGCCAGGTATTGATCCTGATATCGTTGTGCATGATATTAAGACATATCCGGACACTAAACCCATTCGACAGAGACTTCGCCCAGTCCATCCACGTAAATTTGTTTCTATCAATCTTGAAGTTGAAAAACTTCTTAAAGTTGGATTTATATATCCTATGGCTTTGACTGATTGTGTATCCAATCTTGTTCCGGTAAATAAAATCCAAGGTACCATCTGCATGTGCATAGATTATAGGGATATAAATCAGGCTTTTCCTAAGGACAATTACCCAAACCCTTTCATTGATGAGATCGTTGACGACTTTGCCTAGAGCGAATCTTCTCCTTTATGGATGGTTTCTTCGACTATAATCAAATTAATATTTTACCTGCAGACAAACACAACACCGCTTTTATTTTCCCTTGGGGAACCTTTGCCTACAGAAAATTACACTTTGGTCTCAAGAACGTTGGTGCGACCTTTTAGTGTGTTGTATCTTATGCTTTCCATGATATTAAGCACATTGTGCAACCTTATCTTGATGATATGTCGGCGCATTCCATGCGTCGCCAAGATCACCCGACACATTTAAGGACCATTTTTGTACGACGTATTTATTATTGCATACGTTTGAACCCACACAAATGTGTTTTTTGTGTGGATTCCGGATGACTTCTTGGTTTTATCATGTCGATACATGGGATTCAAGTAGACCCCATGAAGTTTGAGGCCATTCTTAATCTACCTCCTCCTTCCACACTACGCCAGCTCCAAAGTTTTCAAGGGAAGGAAAACTTTTTGCATCGTTTCATCCCTAATTACGCTGAACTTACGAAAGGATTCACTCGGCTACTCAAGAAAGGTTATGATTTTGTATGGGATGATACTACAAACAAAACCTTTGAAGCTTTGAAATTTGCCTTAACCCATACACCATTGTTGTTTCCCCCTGACTATAGCCGAGATTACTTCCTCTACTTAGCCTCTTCAGACTCTACCATTGATATGGTATTAGTCCAAGAGGATGATTCACATGACAAACATGTGATATACTATTTGATTCGGAGTCTCACGACTACCAAAACCAAATACCTACATGTGGAGAAATTGGCCTTGGCAGCTATTCAAGTTGTCCAACGTTTTCATCATTATATCATATTACGCAGAACCACTGTTATTTCCGATTGCAACCTCATGCAACATATACTTACTCAACAATTGCTAGGGGGAAAGTACTCCAAATGGATAGTGATTCTCCGAGCATTTAACTTGAAGTTTTAATGCTCTAAGTCAAAGAAATCTTTGGTTTTTTCCGAACTAATATGTGACCTTCCCTCTACTGAGACAGAAAATGTGGCAGAGGATTCCTTGCCTGATGAATCCATTTTTTGATCAGTTTCGATGATGTATGTGTTGGTAGCCCTACACGATTTCATTATTTGAACAATAAATGACACTTTCTGTAGATGCCTTTACCTCATCTTGTAAATATTATCATTTTGAGAAGATTACTGGATTATAATAGATGATCATTAATTCTTTAAAGTTTGCATTTTCATTTTGTTTTCATGTTTGATTCATGACTCAAAGCATGAATCAAACATGAAAAATTAGCTTCATTTTATATTCCTATACAAAAAATTATTTTAAAGTGTCATTATGCTTATATCCATTCTATATCTAACACTTGAATGACTTACCTTTTGAATGTTTTGAATATTGATATGATTTCTATGTATTTAGTTGGTTTACATTTTGAATTTTTTATGTTGATATATTTAAACCCTTTGAAAAAACTATGGTCATTCTAGTCATGAGAATTAATGCGCAATTATCGTACTCTGTACTTGATCCATCTTGTTGGCATAGAGAATTAATAGGCCTTTCATTACGGGTTATAGTTTTTTTCATTCTCTGTACACACGTTTTTCATTACCAGGTATGTTCAAGCATCAAGACCGAACCCTCAAAGTCCATATTATTATTGCACAGAGGCATCATTTGGTTTTTTTTCCATTTTATCCGCTCAGATTTGTTTCTTTTACTCCTACCATCTAAACCCAGAGCTATCTTGAGTTGCCCCTGTTACACTCCAGTCATATTTTTAATAGCTCCTGTTGTCCGAATAGAGCCGAATGGATCTCAAGAATTTCTATCTCATGATGATGCATCCGAAGATTTAAAAGGTCAGGGCTGGGATGCCTTCATCAAAAGGTTCGAAGGTTACAATCTTCATGTGGCTAAGGAATTTTCTCAGACGTTTGATGGGTGTAGGGAGAAAATTGGAGATATCCAATTAGAGGTAACAAAGGAGTTTGTGAGTGAAGCCACATGGCTTCCATCCATCGGTGAAAAGTGGTTCAAAAATTCAAAGATACAATAAGTTTCATGGAGCCTCTTCATGAACTCTAGGAATATCAATTGTTGTGAAAAAGGTATCCCTATTTCTTTGCTTAAATATAGATGGCATGGTCTTATGTCAATCCTCAAATAGTTTGAAACTTGTGAGGGTCATTACAGTCTAGTTTTTCTCTATCATATACGATTTCTTATGAATTTCGTAGGTTTTCAATTAAATGTGCCCTTTTATCTGCTAAGAAGCTTGTACAAAATGTCTAAAAGGTATAAGAGACAGAGCCTTGACTCTAGTCTCTTTCACCATGGCTTAATTAAAATGTTGTTGGTTCACCGCTTGACAATCCTAGGTGATTGTTGGTGTTGAAACAGATCTTAAATTTTTATCCTTAAGACCTAGATTTTTTTCTTTTTCGGGTTTCGGCTTTTCATAAAACAAGAGTTTCGTATCATTTCTAAATACACGATACTTTTTTCTTAATTTTTTAAATTTTTTGGGATAATGAACAGGAAAAAGGTTTACAAAAAATATAAGACTTCTGACGCTTTTTATTTGAAATTTTTTTAAAAACGTGTTGAAATTTAAATTTACGATTTTTAAATTAAACTTAAAAGAATTTTCAGGATTCGGGGTTTCCTACAAACAAATTTTTGATGCAAATCAAATTGTGAAATACCGATCCCCGATTTCCCGAAATGTTGGAATCTTAATTTAAACACGAATTAATTTAGTCTCTTATAAGAAAGGTTAAGGGTTAAAATAATTATGTCGCGATTTCGGGATTCGCGGTTCAGTAAGAGCACGTCTCATGTCATCATGTTTCCCGAAATCCCGAATTACGAAACCCCGATCCATAAGTCACATCAATTTAAACTAATGTTGTTTTGGCCTTAATCACAATTAATTAGTTAATTAAGATAAGTTAAGCCCTGTTTAAAAAAAGCAAGCCATCGCGATTTCGCGATTTCAGAGATCGGATTTTATTGATAACATACTTCTCAACATCACAATTTTTGAAATCCCAAAAAAGCATAATCGCAATTAATTAATATTCTAAAAGAGTTTAAAACTTAATTAAAACATTGAAATTTCACGATTTCGCATTTTCGGAAATCATTTTTCATCGACGACATACCTCTTGACATCAGGATTTCCGAAATCCCGAAAAATGAAGTTTTCATCTTTAAACTATGATTAACACTAATTAGCCTTTTTTCAAAAACTAGATTAATGCTAATCATTCTTAGGTGTTCATTCATGTTTCGCTTACCATTTAAGTAGGTTTCTCGTTTTCTTCAAAAACCCGAAGGTGCCTAAATATGGACATTAAATGTGTATCTCAGAAAAATATCTTCCGCATTAAGAGCTTTAAATTCGTGACAATTGTGCAAATCTTGTCATTTTTTAAATGTATTCAAAATAAACAATCAAATGTCTGTGTTTTCATTTAAAGCTGAGCTCGTTATCCATTTTCTGTGACAGGTTTTCAACTAAACACAAAAGTCATGGCACCGAAGAAGAATGGAGACACGCAGAAAGGAGATATTATCTCCGACACCACTCCACATGCTATATATTCTATTAAATCTTGGACTCAAATCTCCGATTTGCTGGAATACGAGTTTGAGAATGCTCATCCTGATTCTGAAAATCATTTCCAAGACATAGCTGAGTCAGAACTCCATAAGATCATTGCGCGCTCGAGGCTCATGGTATACATTGATATGATTAGCTAGGCTCTGGATAAGGTTTATATCCCAACAAGGAGAATTTTAAACGAGCAAGGAGCTATCGTCGGCTCATTTAGACCAGAGAAAATTCAAGTAATGTATAAACTCTCGCCAAATCCTAAACACACTTTTAATGTTGAATTTTTAGCAGAGTTTCAGAGAAAAGAGTGTATTGAGGTAGACCAGACATATCCCTATATGATTAGAGGATGGGCGAGGTATGAAGCAAAGTTTAGGGCTGATTCTCATGGTATTTATGCTACGGCCTCCTTAAATGAATACATGGTTTATGTAGCCATTATGTTATGTAGACTTTGTTAAATTATGTACCAAGGCAAGTGTTTCTCTTCCCTAGGCCCTAAGGGGGAGAAATTGCCGAATATGGGTCTTAGTCAAATTAATT